>PVKS010012958.1:0-52232 GCA_004027875.1 Aplodontia rufa
CCATGAGGACAAGCTTAGAAGGTACAAACATTAATAGTGTTTTCGGATTCGGATGATTTTTAGTTCCTTCTATTCATATTTCTGCATGTTCAAATGCATGCCCAAAACATGTCACAGTTATATTTGTTAAAACAAGAGATGGAAGAAATGTAGCAAGGAAGAAAGGATGGGATAAATTTCTTAATATTGCAAACCTATTTTTCTTGTCATTTACTGTTCCCTGCAGGAAATTATTAGTACAGACTTTAGGAGACAGAACCTAAATCCACATACCAAAGCTAAAAACAACTGGACATGTTAGCATGTAAAAAAAAAATCATGTTCTACTCCTTTGTATCTAAGGTACTTTTTTTTTTTGCTTGAAAACTAAGCAAGCTAATGGAATTTTCAAAAAAAGACAATTACAAAATTCTAATTTCTTAAATATATACTTCTTATATTTGCTATCCAATGGTCATTTCCTATTCATTCTAAGATTATTTTCACACTTGTTTCTTCTATATCCCAATATAACAAAATTAGCTTCTAGAATATCAATTTTATGTACCTCATAAAGCTCAAACTTTATGATTTTATAATGGTCAGTTGTCCAGTAATGAGTCCTCTAATAAAAGAAAAGAACTAGATAGTGAATAACAAAAGGAATGAGAGAGAACATATCCTTATTTTATATAGAAAATAATAGCCCTTTCATTAAACTGTGACTTCATTCTTTTGAAAATGTCCCTGGAAAATTTTTTTCAAGACAAACGAAGATATTGGTAGCACTCCACAATTAAACAAAGTACAATCACATCATCGCAGTCTTCATGGTCCATTCAAGAAAGTTCTCTCTCAAGGAGCTGACAGTTTTATGAAATACAAGTTTTCTGATTAAAAGTGTACTTGACTCACAAATTAGTTCTTGTTCAATGGCTAGAGATAAAGTCTATAAAATTCTATTTTCATTATATGTTCAGAAAATATTTGACATAAAACATTAAACTTTCTCTGAAGCAAAATACAATCAATCTTCCAAATCTTTTGAAATTCTCAACTGCAGGCACTTGTGCTACTCCTTCTCTTGTAATGACAATGTTCTGTATTATTGGCCAGCATTCCCAAAAGTGTTAGAGCTGCATTGTTATGGTTTAGATGAAAGGTGTCTCTCAAAAGCTCGTGAGACAATGCACAAAAAAACTCAGAGATGAAATGATCTAAACCCAATCAGTGAGTTAATCCCCAAGAGGTTTAACTGGCAACTAAAGGCAGGTAGGGAGTGGCTAGAGAAGGTGGATCAGTGGGGGCATGCCTTTGGGCTTTATATTTTGTATTTGGAATGAATCTCTCTCTCCTTCCTGGCAATGCCTTGAGTTATTTCCCTCTCCCATACTCTTCTGACATGATGTTCAGTCTCACCTTGAGCACCAAACCCTTTTAAATGACATTGTCTTAACACCAATCATGGACACCCTATGGTTGGATTTCAGATTATGGAGGATCATATAGGGGATGACTTCATAGGTTGTCCTTCAACAGCACATCTCAAACCCACAAAATCACAAAGGAAAAACAGTACTTTGGGGCCAAGAGACACAATCCTTACACTTCTTCAGGTGGAAAGCCCAGAGTTCAAACCCACTTCCCAGCACTTAGTGGAACCTGTGGGAAAATATGAGGGCAGTGCAGAATTGATGTTTCTCCTCTGGATCGTATGCTGTGACACTAACCCACCTGCTGATTCCTACATTTCTTGGCTCTGAGGATGCTTTGGCTTTTTTTGTCCAGCGAGGGTAGACACATATTGGATTCCTTCTTTCATATAACTTGTTGCCACTTTCTAGATGAGTTTACATTTCCTTTTGTCTTCAGACCCCTTTGATTTAAAGATAATACCTGATTCTACAGTTTAATTGGAATTTGGAGTTTATTAGGGTGATATGGGTAGTCTCTTATGACCTGTAACCAAAATGGAAGTCTTTGCAGTGTTCTCTTTTTCTAAGGAAAAGTATATTTTTAAGACTTAAGTGAGTTAAATCACATTCATTCCTCATATACCACACAATACTGAAAATTAAATATAAAAAGATCTATAAAATGTTAATGCTAAAGATTAAATACAAAAATATCTAAAAGGTTCTTTGAATTATACTAATGGGAGTTTATTGAAGTAGAAGGAGAGAGAAATCACATGAAGAAGAGAATAAGAGAAGCAAAAAGAGCGAAGAAGAGTGGAGGAGGAGAAAAAGAACAGAAAAAGGAGGGTGAAGGAGATTTTTTATAGTTCAACCAAGTTTAAGGGGAGCAAAATATTTACTTTTATATCAAAATATCACAATTCTGGAATGAGGATAGAATAAAACCAAATTGTTCAACATAATCAACATTGCACTATGTAATCTTCACTTACATTATCTCCCACTATTCTCAATTTCAGACTCCATTCCTGGCCTAAGTTAATCAATTTTTTTAAAAAGCCATGTTGGTTAAAGGAGTCAAAAAATGATAAATGATAGAGTTACAATAAAATAACTGTAAAAATACACATTGTCTGATCTTTGACAGGAAAATGTAGAAAAGGAGTCTGTCTATATTGCCTGCCCCAGTAGAATGATATATTTTGTGACTTTACTTTTACATTTATTGTCTAATTTCTGCCATGTTCTGTGTAAATGATTTAAATCTACCATCTTCATGTCATAAGAAAGGCTTGCTTCAGTAAATGGCACACAAATGCAGTTCTGACTCATTGAGTAACTATAAGTTATTTTCTCTCACATGTGTTTCTCAGTTATTCCAGTGATGAAATATGTGGTTTCACATCCTACCCACTGGAATCCTATGGATGTTTAAAAATCTGTTAAAGAACACTAAGGATGTTAAAACTAAAGTCAAAAATAATTTTTAAGAGTTGATGGTAGTGCTTGTCAATCTAGTTCATGTCCTTCATGGACATTGTGAGATAGGAACATGTTCATGTTATTCTAAATGAAGTTGTAGGTTTGAGAAGATGAGTGATATTAAAATCAAAACTTTATTTAAACTAAAGTGTAGTTTTATTCCAAACTAATAAGGTATGATAGAGACAATGTGTGCCATATTGCTGGACACCATAATTTCTCTAATGGAGAGTTCTAGGTATGTAACAGATGCTTGAATAGCTGCTAGGGGAAGAGAATAATGCCCTCAACATTATAGATACTGAACAGAACCAAGCCTTCAAAGTAAGATTAAACTGCTGAACATTTAGATGCCAGTTAATTTGTAGCTCCTGGAGCAACAAAGAGACAATATATAAAACCTAGAAAAAAAAGCAATAAAAAACTGACACAGAAATTTAAAAAGGCTATCACCATGTACACTACTATTAAAGAGGTAATAATAATTAAAAGGAAACACTGAAACAATAAGAGAAAAGAATGATAGAAAGCCAGTGGAAAAAAGTACATGAACACTGTATAAACCCTCCTTAGGAATCCTACACAAATTTTATAAGAACCAATTAAATTTACTAATGCTTAGATTATTACTTTCTTGTGTTGCTGTGAAAATTACTAAAATTGAAGGCTTAAAATAATACAAATTTACCATAATGCCGTTCTGCTGATCAGAAGTGTTACATGGGTTTGACCTCACTCAGATTAAGGATTCAACAGAGTCACTTTCCTTTCTACAGCCTCTATGTGGCAATCTTCCTACTTGGCTTTTCTAGCTTCTTAAGGCTGCATTTCTCAATTTATAACCCTTTCCAACATCTTCAAAGCTGGAACCATTTGGCAAAGTCCTTCTCACATGGTCTTCGTTCCATTTTTCTGTTCTTATTCCCTCTTATACATTTTAGGATGTTTTGGATCACTTACATTGGACACACCTGCATAATTCAGGATAGTCTCTTTCTTAAGACTAGCTGATGAGCAACTTTATTTCTGCAATGGAATCTCCCTTTTATATGCAACCTAATATATTCATAGATTCTTGGGATTAGACATTTTTTGGGGGAAATATTGTATCTACTGCATTTAGTATGAGTGATTCTTTAACAAAGAAACTCAAGAAAGGAAGAGAAATTTAATATAAGTGGTTTATTGAGCATCATAAGATGACAATAATATTGCTTATCTATTTCTCTTTTGTTCCCAACAACCTCTATTGTCCAATATTATTTTATAAATTTTTGACACAATAAAATGAACTTCAACATAAAGATTAAGTCAATTTCCCCAAATCCCGTGAGTCACCCAGTTTGAAATCAAATTGATACATAAATATCTAGGTAGACTCAAATTCACAAAGATTTGGCCATCCCCTAAATAGTCATGAGATATTTTGAGTTACTGAAAAATTCCTGAGCTATGTTGTTAAAATTATCCAGACTGGACCGCTGTTCTTCTACACTAAATATGGTCTCATAGTCTTTAAAATAGTGTACAAATAATTAAGGAATCTTTTCTTAAGGGGGAGGGAGAAGGAGAGACTGAAAGAGGAAGAGTTAATTTTATTTATTTTCTTCATCTTTTTTGTTTTTCTGACACTTTACTTACACTTTCCCAGTATGCGGTGCTGGGATTCAAACCCAGGTCCTTCTGCATGCCAGGCATGTACTGTGCCTGAGCCACATTTCCAGTCCCATTTTCTTTGTTTTTATTAAAATAGAAATATAATTAATTTCCTTCCAATAAATGTTAAAAGTTTCCAAATAAAGAGTTACAGGTAAATCCTTTCAAAGCATATTGGAGGATGATGGGGCCCAGAATTTAGGAATTCAGGAATTATTCAATGGGTTATTATTATCGGCTAATGTTGATAGAAACATCTTATTAGATTTAACTTCACAGAGTCAGAGTATTTCCTAGTGAAGACCATAGACTCTTGAGTCAAATATCTGGGCTTTGAATCTGCATTGATACATCATTGTTACCTGAAGGCCACAGTTTACATTAGGGTTCAAGGTACACTGTATGGGTTTTGTACACTGTGGGTCATTCAGAATAATTCCACTGCCCTAAAAATCTTCTGTGATACATCTATTCATCCTTCTCACTCCCTAAGCCCTGGTAAGTATTGTATTTTACTGTCTACACATTTTGTCTTTTCCAGAATGTCTTATGGTCAGGGTCATACACAATGCGATCTTTTTAGATTGGCTTCTTTTACTTAGTAATATGCATTTAAGTTATTTCCATTTCTTTTCATAGCTTGATATTTCATTTCTATTTAGTGAATAAAATGTTCCACAATTTATTTATCATTTTGCTTACTGAAAGACATCTTTGTGGTTTCCAGCTTTTGGCAATATGAACAAAGATGCTATAAGCACTCACATACAGTTGTTCATGTGAAAATATTTCAGCACTTTTGGGTAAATATCAAAAGCATGATGAATGGATTGTAGGGAAAGAGTGTCCGGTTTTTTAACAAACTGCGAAATAGTGTTGTAAAGTACCTGTCATTTTTGCATCCCCATTGGCAATGCGTGAGAACTGCTGCTGCTGCTGCTTCATGACGTCACCATTGTTTGATATTAATGTGTGAAGCATTCCCCATTCTCACATGTACACAATGGTGTCTCACCATGGTTTGTGATTTGCATTTCCCTAATGACTTATGATGTTAAGCATCTTCTGCATCTGTGTATCTTCTTTGGTGTGGTGTCTGTTTATATTTTTTGCCCATTTTATAATGAAGTTCCTTGCTTTCTTAATGGTAAGCATTAAGAGCTCATTACAGGGGCAGGAGTGATGGCTCAGTGGTTACAGCACTTACCCAGCATGCACAAGTATATGGGTTCAAACCCCAGCACCCACGTACACAACTAAGTGTCAGAGCAATGAAAGCCATGTGAAAAACTCAATAAAAATTGATTCTCTCTGTTTTTCCTTCTCTCTCTCACTGTCCTTCTCTCTTAAAAAAAAAAAAAAAGAGCTCATTACAGGGGCTGGAGTGGTGACTCAGTGGTTACAGTGCTTGCTTGGTATGTGCAAGAAGGTGGATTCAAACCCCAGCATCACATACACAACAAAATGTCTGAGCAACAAAAGTCACATTAAAAAAAAAACTCAATAAATTTGATTCTGTTTTTCTCTGTCTCTCTCACTGTCCCTTTCTCTTTAAAAAAAAAAAATAAGACTTCATTACAAATATTGGATAATAGTCCCTTATCAGATAGCATTTTCTTGGCACTGTGTTTTCTAGAATAGAAGAGAATTTGGATTGTTTCACTAAGTTCATGGTAATTTGTTATAGCAGTAACAAATCATTAACAAAGTAAGTGATTTTTAAAGTGACTGAATTAAAATCTATTTTAACCTATTTTAAACACCATATTTTGACAAAGAGTATGTTTTTAACTTCCCCAGGTACAATTATTTTTCTGTTTCTCTGTGGACATTTTGCAGCCCATCGTTTTAATGTAATCTGATATGATATTTAGTAAGGTGAAAGCTTGAGTTTTTTGCTGACTTCATCTTTCTTTTGCTTATCTGAGCTCTACACATAAATCTCTCAATTTCCATCTTGGTTTTGCTTCTAGTCATCTTTAGATGATCTCCCTAATATACTCATCAATTTTCACTCAGGGCAAATGCAAAAGGAAAGAGATATATTTGGACTTTACATCAAAATTACACTTTGAACTAGCATTTCGTGCATTACTGACTTTGTTTTAATGTCTATATTATTTCACTTTTTAAACAATGTGTTTGTATTTCAGGTACAGGATATGCCAGAAATTCAAGACTTTAAGGGAAGAAACTCTTTGCTCTGTATGTACTTAAAAAAAAAAAAACAAACTTGCTTTTAGTTGTAGATGAACACAATAACTTTATTTTATTTATTTATTTTTATATGGTGCTGGGGATCAAATCCAGTGCCTCACATGTGCTAGGCAAGAATTTTACACTGAGCTATGAGCCTAGAACCTACATGTACTTTTAATTATAGAAAATATTATTATTGGATCAGTATTTATGATATGCTAAACTGCGTTTGTCTTTATTTTCAACAATATTTTTCAATTTCTAATATTCTAAAAACCAGAAATTAGGACTAGTTGTAATTTAAATATATTGTAACAGCTAGAAACACATGAAAACCTAAGCAGGGATAAAATTACATATGATAGATCTAAATATAGACTCTTTAAATACTATACTAACAAAATATTTTAATTTTAAGAATTAAATTATTAAGACCTAGAAAAATTCACTTAGAGGACACATTCTGAGGTAGATCAAGACATTTTTATGAATGCAGAGTTTGGTTTGCCCTTTCTATATTTCCTCTTCCTTTCTTATCCCTTTAAAGGGGTATTTTGATATTTCTTAAGCATGTCTTCTGCGCTGGAATGGTGGCTCAAAGATTACTGTGCTCGCCTGGCATGCACAAGGACCTGATTTCGAACCCCAGCACCACGGGCCCAATGGAGCAACGAAGGCCACATGAAAAACTAAATAAAATTGATTCTTTCTCTCTCTCACTGTTCTTTCTCTTTAAAAAGAAAAAAAAGCACATTTTTTCTGCAGGAAAATTTCTGACACCCTCATTTTTTACTTTAAAAACTCACACACCTCTAAGTCCAGGAATGCTGGACTCTACAAAAACTAGTTCTACTCAACTGACACCATTTCTCATCTCTGTTCTTCTTCATGAGCTGTTTTGCACATTTAGAGGTGCTCACTCTTTCCAGAACACACACTGATCTCTCCTGGAGTACATCTTCCCTTCACTATCTGGTAAATTACTATCAACTCAAATACCAACCATTTGGAATTTTCTTCTGGGAATATCTCTTGATCTTTCCAAATGTAATTAATAAGCCTATTCCCCAAATACCAAACCATTGTGATTTGAGTTGATACATTACACTTTCACAGGGTTCCATTTATCATTTCATAAAATGCCCTACTACATAAATGATGACATAATTGAAATCAAGAACTGCATATATTATTCACATTTGACTCTCTTACACCTGATAACAGATACTAAAAAGCTATCATTAAATTTTATTTTTACCAGGGACTGAACCCGGGGTGCTTAACCACTGAGCAACATCCCCAGAACTTTTTATTTTATTTATTTATTTTATTTTTAGATAAGGTCTTACTTATTTGCTTAAGGGCATCTCAAAGTTGCCAAGGCTAGCTTTGAAGTTGTAATCCTCCTTCCTCAGCCTTCCGAGCCACTGGTATTACAGACATGCATGAGCCCATCTGACGTTAAATGATTTAAAACAACTTCTGCCCTTAGTTGTTCCTTCCTCTCCATTTTCATATTTGAGATGTGATACCTAAATATGTAATGGGAGATGAAAACCCAGCTAACCAACAATTTATCACCAAGGTCTCACTGGAGAGTACTTCATGGGCTCATTCTTTTCAATCTACTTCATCTGCTCCTCTACTCTCATCTATGTCCAATAGTACCTAACAAACTCACAGCTTCTCATTTTCTTTTTTTAGCTTTACTATTGATTTGCAGGATGACAACTGACTCTACATAAAAGTGGTGCTTACTTTCAAATAGAAGAAAGTCAATAGAAATTTCAAAAATTTTCTTCTGCATTCTATCATACATGTACTTTAAGAGTCATTTTGAAGCAAAATAATTGTTAGAATTGCCCCAACACCTTTATTTATTCTACTGCCCCTAATTTAAACCTAGAGAGAAGAGTTACACAATGGCATTTAAAGGCCATTAGCCAGTAGATGACAACTACTCTGTACATGTAGAAGCTTAAAGTAATTCAGTGTTTGAAAGTAATTAGGTCAAGCAGAGCAAAAGGAAAAATTTACATTAGAATAAAAACATATTATGTTGACTTGTGTAAAAGGAAATATAGACAGAATTTGTAGTTTTTAAAAATAGTTCCTTCATTTCCATTAAAATTAGAATTTAAAGATCACTTGACATTTTAAAAGTTATGAGAGCATTGAACACTTAATTTCCCTTCAAACAATTTTTCAGAAACTTTGAAAGAAGATGAGCCTGAGAATGATGATAGGAATCACCTAATCAAATAGTTCACATGAGATTCACTTTTATTGGGGTTAAGAAGGGCTTGGCCACCC
Source organism: Aplodontia rufa (assembly GCA_004027875.1). Taxonomy (NCBI): domain Eukaryota; kingdom Metazoa; phylum Chordata; class Mammalia; order Rodentia; family Aplodontiidae; genus Aplodontia; species Aplodontia rufa. The sequence goes on from PVKS010012958.1 coordinate 9,048, forward strand.
CAGTAGCAAACTGTGGCTTGAACTCTACTTTCACATTCTTCACCTGAATATGCTGTTTTCCTGAGCTCCTATCATTGCCCCTACGGGCTGTGCTGAAATACCTTACTATTTCAGAAGTCCTCTGTTAACAAAGGTCATGTTAAACCTGAAATTATATTTAAAATTGAACTGTTTATTTAAACTTTCCTCTCATTAAAAAGTAAAGGTCAGAGCCCTTGTTTAGTTGATGGAGTCTAATTTTATGTTAATTGGCTTCACAATTCTTCCCTTTGCTGCTGTAATTGATGCACTGTGAATTTATTCCATTCAGTGACCTTATTTCTTTCAGTGAAATGAAGAATTAATAAATGTGAATTTATTTCATTCAGTTATCTTTTGGAGCTGCTTTTGTCCTCATCTTTTCTGGTTTCACTTGAAACCTCCCAAGAGGTGGAGAAAACTGTTTCCATTACAAAAGTTACAGATTCCATCATTTCTTCCAAAGTTGACTCCATCCCACTTCCATATCCTTTTTTTCGTTGTCTTCTATCTTCTACACACTTTTGCAATAATTTAATCCTCATATATTTAATGAGGGAAGAGAAAATTTTCTTTTTAAAATATTCTAAGATATTGAGTCAGCTTTTTCATTGCTGTGACCTAGATAATTTTAGGAGGACAAGAATAATTTTAGGAGGAAAAATTTTTGGGGGGGCTCACGATTTCAGAGGTTTTAGTCCATAAAAGGCCAGCTCCATTGCTTAGGGCTCAAGGTCAGGTGGAAATGTGTGGCGGAGGGAAGTGACTCTGCTCCAGGAAGCAGAGAAAGAAACTTCATGCCAGGGACTAAATATACACCCCAAAAGCATGCCCCCAAAGATCCACCTTTTTCAACCACATCCTGGCAGCCTACCAGTTAATCCCTGTCAGAGGATTAATTCACTGATTAGTTTGTCTCTTGCCTCACATATTGAGCTCCTGGTGGACACCTTCCTTTCAAACCATAACACATATTAAATATAATCTTTTTTGGAAACCTATCATTTTAACCTATCACCCCTAGCAGGAGTGAATAGTAAAACAAAAAAGTAAAATGGAAACGCCTTAAGAAATAGTCTGTCTAAACTAATAGAGAATTATGCTTCCAACCATATTTAATAGTTTCATCATTTTATAGAACCCTTAAGACTAACTAGATTTCTATTTAGGAAAAAAATAGAATCACTTTTCTTTTTCCTTGTGTTTTATGTGGTATTTAGCATTTGTGTGTGTGCATATATTGAAAAATGAACTGAATTTAAGTTTGAGCCTCAATTTTTAATTGTCAGTAAGTGTTCAGTTGATGACAGCCTTTACTTATGTATTTGTTTATTAATGCTTTTATTGGTGGATAATAGCTTTACAGGATTATGGGGTTTATTTTGACATATTCATAAATACATATAATGTAATTTGCTCCATATCAATCACCAATATGCTCTCTTTCCCCCTCCCTCTCCATGATCAACTTCCTCTATTCTTTTGTTCTTTGTAAAAATCAGGAAATGCAGGTGTGTGGCACCAAATGTTCAGGTGCATATGTTCAAAAAGAAGTCAGGACTAAAAGCAGCTGATCAAAACCTTTTTATTGGGATTGGAGGCTCTTGAGCCAGATTCACCCGCTAGTCAGTCAGGGGGACAGAGGAAGTTTGGAGACCTTGTCCTTCGGGATTGGCTGGGGACTCCATCAATCATTGGGCTATTAGGAGATGCTATTGGGGCTTGTCTGTCTGCATCTGATGGGTTGTTGTTTTGGGCGTGGGGTACCTGATGCCCTGCCCCCAGCCACATGGAATCAACCTAACATCCTTCCTTCTATGAATTTAGTTTTTCTTGATTGGTAAATCATAGTTGTACATAAAAGTGGAATTCACTGTGACAACTTAATACATGCATATAGCATAATTTGATTATTTTCATTCTGTAGTTCTTCTTTCCTTTCCCTCCTCCCTTCTCCCATCACCCTCCACTGTTCTCCATTCTAATTTCATGAGATCCCCTTTTTAAAAAGACATGCATTTCTCTCTTGATTCTGAATATGGCAGAAGATTTGACCCTTGACTTTCTGAGTCTGGCTCATTTCACTTAGCATGTTGTTCTTCAGTTCCATGCATTTACCAGCAAATTATATAATTTCATTCTTCTTTATGGTACAGTAAAACTTTATTGTGCATATTTGCCCCACTTCTTTATCTGTTTGTCTATTTAGGGTCATCTAGACTGGTTCCATAACTTGGCTAGTCTAAGCTACTCTGCTATAAACATTGGCATTTACGTATTACTATAATATGCTGATTTTACTTCCTTCGGTTAAATAAATATGAGTGAGATAACTGGGTCATATGGTGGATCCATTCTCATCTTTTGAAGAATCTCCATACTGCTTTCCAAAGTGGTTGTACTAATTAGCAGTACAAGTGTAGCTTTTCCCCCCGCGTCCTCACCAGCATTTATTGTTATGTGCATTCTTGATGATTGCTCGGTGAAAAGAGGTAGAGTGAGCTAACAGGCAGGATACCTATGTACCAAGCAGGGTCTTCCTCACTCACTACTCATGCTTTGGCCTGGTTCCTGTCCTTTATTCAAACTGAGGTGTTACTTTTCTGTAACCTAAACCTCACAGTGACTTACATGCTTTGTGTTAGCTGATGCAGAAAACTAAAGATTGAGGAGGGGCCTTACGAAGATCACCAGATGTTCTTATTTCTATAAATGCAATGAAAGATGATTTAGCAGTTAGCATGCTAGAATTTGTAATGCCATAGATTGGTTTTCCTCATTCACTGTAATACATTTGACATCCATCCATGTTGTTATGCATCAAAACTTGTTCCTTTTCATTACTAAGTAGTATTCTGTTGCGTGGATATACCGTGCCTTGTCTATCCATTTGACTAGTAAAGGAAATCTTGTTTAGTTTTAGCATTTGGTATTTATGAATAAAACTGGCATCAACATTCATGTATAAATATTTGTGTAAACACAAGTTTTCATTTCATTAAAATGAATACTTAACAGTGGGCTTCCTGGGTTGTAGCAGATTTTAAGATTCCTAATATCCATGTACCTTTGTCTTTCATCTTTTCTTTATGTAGAACCACTTTCTTTTTTACTTACAATATCCTTCAGTTAATAGATATATTTTTTCCTGCCTGGCTTCAGTATATTTATCAACCTGTATTTTATTCATCTGCAAGAAAATTTTTATCAAAATACTTATGAAGAAGCTAAAATTTGTACATAGCTCTCCAACACTATATGTTGACAGTTGATATTTAGGAAATCTAGCTGCTTTTCGAACATCTAGAAAGTAATCAGCTTAACGATCAATTCCAGAGAGCTGCCTCATGCTGCACTACAGAAAGCTAAGTTCCTATTGCTTATGGATGTTATCACAGTGAAGTAGTTGAACTTAGCGGGATCTTTATATTTTAATAGTTTATATTCACTTAGAAAACTTTAGATGCTATATAATTTGTATAAAAATTTTATAGTTGTTATACACATCTTTTTGGTATAGACTGAAAAGTTCTTTCTGCCTCATTTTCTTTCCTTAGAAATAAATTATAAGACTGTTACAATTAAATGTTTTGTAATAACCTGATAACAGGTTGACTCCACAATGGAAATTAAGATTTTCTTAATTAAAAAGGGCATGATCAATGGTTTAAACTATAAACAAAATAAAACAAAAGTAATAATCAAAAAAAACCTCTTTTTTTCTAAAAATATGTCATTAATGTTGCTTTGCAATCATTGCTCTTGACTTCTTTATTCCAGGGAGCAATTCCTGGCAAGCACAATCAAGACCTCTTGATAATTGATTTCACAGTAGCAAAATATGTCCTAAAATTAATGCTATTATTGAATATTTTAATAATTTTCTTTTTTAAATGTTGTAGTAGAGACTTGTGGAAATGGAAGAAGTAAAAATAAATATTTCTTTGCGGGGAAGAGTGTGTAACAGAATGGTTCAGGAAGGACAATGGAATGCTTTATGGAACAATGGAATGTTTTATGCTGCCAAATGAATGTAAGGTATATATAAAGAAAGACCTAGAATTGTCATGGACTTTTTGGAAATTCATTTCAGGTTGTCTTTGCTTTCTAAAAAGTTAATTTTCAAATGTTCAATTCATAAGGCAGCACTTAATGCTACAAAAGCATTCATCCATGGTCTCTTTGAACAGATATCTTCTTTAATGCATGTAAAATGAAGTTTGACTTCTACTTGACTTTTCAGATCAGTGGTTGGTAATACAGCAAATCTCAGTTAAAATAGCAATTACTATTTGTTTGGAAATGGATTCGTTCTTTAAAATATATTCCAAGTGAGATTTCTTACTGGTCAAGGCAAATAGACCTAGCAGAATATTACAGACTTGCATCAGTGTTCTGTTAATTATTAAAAAACACAAAATATAATGTCAGAAATAAAATGTGATTAATTTTCAGATGCTTAAACAAATGGTGAGAGGCCATGGATCAAGAGAAAAATGCCCTGTTCCCTTTCGACTGGCTGGCCACATCCTCAACCTGCCATGATAAGCAGGCTCCCTACATGGTCAGTTTTAAGGCTTCTCAACTATTCAGAAAAGAAAATTTTAGAAGTTTGACATCACCTTAATTTGTAAGAAAGAGCCAGGTTATACTGAGAGCAAAATGCACTTATATCATAAATAGAAACTAAGTTCAAAAAGACATCGTATCCCCAGATTAGAATCTAGGGAGAATAGCTCACTTTAATGTTAGTAATTTTTAAATTTATTGTCTGTAGCATGTGATGGGCTTGCTCCAGGATTCTAGATAATTCTGTTCCTTAAAATGCCCTTGAGAGGTCTGTGAGTTGATTGCTGAATTACATCTGAAGAAAAATGAGGATAGCAAACTGGAAATTATTTCACTGCTGTTACATTATGAGGCAAAATGCCTGACTGGGGTTTTATATCTGCAGTGGTAAATTTGGATTGACCATAATGTACTTAAATATTTATGCTGAGATGTGTTATATTTTTTCTAATTTTGAGTACTGTCACAGACATTCAATTTTCCTTAAAGACTACCACTAGATTATCATTTAAGTTACCTAGCGAATCACACATTGGAAATCAATGAGTAATGTTATTTTTAACCATTTAACATAATTTCTTATATCACTTTCAATTCAGTTGTGGGGGACATAAAACTGTAATAAAAATAGCTTTAGATGGAAGCAATTTCTATTTTAAAAAGTTGTGCAAAAAAGTCATCTGACATTCACCTGACTTGCCATGTTGTACATTTTCACTAAAAATCATATTTCCAACTTGCAGGAATCAATTGCAACCTTTATCAAGCAATGATCATATCTTTTGTTCAGGGGAGTCATACAGTAGCATAAGATGCAAGAACCTACCCAAGCAATTGGACAAGCTCCATAAACAAATAGGCACATAGTCATTGAGGCCAAAATCTAAGCCAAAGACAACAAATAGCAAATGAATGTAACATCTCATTTGATGGAAATCAGACAAACTCTCCTTCCATATGCTCTTTAGGAAAAGCTTCTCAGAACTGGTGGAATTGGATTTGGCATTTATTTATTTATTTAAAAGAGAGAGGGACAGTTAGAGAGAGAGAGAGAGAGAGAGAGAGAGAGAGAATCAACTTTATTTTTTCATGTGGCTTTCATTGCTCTGACACTTCATGTGTACATGGTGCTGGGGTTTGAACTCAGGTACTCCTGCATACCAGGCAAGCACCATAACTATTGAGCTATCACTCCAGCCCTGGATTTAGCTTTTTAAAGAAGAGGAAAGTATCTAATAAATAATGTGGAAAAGAGGGTACTGCAGATTGACAGTGTAACTTGATAATGGATATTGCTTAGCTCAGTGTTAATAACATTGAAACAAAAAAAGATGGAAATCTCAGAGACAACACAGCACAACTTCATCTGTCACTCATATCAAGTCTGATGCTGTTAATGCTTCCTTTTTCTCTATTAGAGCTGTGCAATCTGGAGTATATAGCTGAAAGGTCATTCAATGAAAGTAATCCTATGACCTGGCACAATTGCAGAGGAGGCTGGAATAACTCAGGGGCAAACTTGGATAAATGGTGATCATTAAATCGGTTTGACTTTGTTAAGAAAAAGGAAGAAAATCTGATAAAGGAATATGAATGTCAAATTGGAAAGCACCTTTAATATCAGGCTTTGCATTCATTTTTTCATAAGTATTTACTTTATGAACAATTACATATTGGAGACTATAAGTCTAAAGTATGATTATCTAGAAGATATAATAAAAAGGAGATTATGAATGGGAATAAAAGTATAATACACCAGCCACTAAAGATAAGAATAAGTAGGATGGTATAGACAACTACTCATATATTTTTTCTTCAGAATTGAATTCATATGTTTGGTGGAGTTCCATCTGCCCCTCACCCTTTCTCCAACACTAGTTCATATTTGACATTCCAAAATTGTATATTGAGCAGAAAATGTGTGCTAGGAACGGTTTCAGGTTCTTGTGATGCAGTAGGCAGAAACAAAACAGAAAATGTCACTGCAGTTGTATAGTTTATATTTCAATAGGAAAGCATATTGTGGACTGTTTATATTCCTAAATTTTAAATGAGTCTAAGAAATTGCAATTCTCAGTGCACTACTGCTTTTTAAGATCAATTTAACCAAAAGTCTCAAATGCTTCAAACAATCTCAGGGTCAGATCATCTCCTATCTCTTATATCAGTGTCCAGGTCCTTTAACAAGTACTTCATTGTAATAAAAGGATCTTGAACTAAGTGGAGAAAAGAGGTCTTTTGTGCTTTACAATGCTGAGCTCATAGATTTCTGTGTTCTTTCTTAACCTTCACCTGTATGACTGCCTGGCCAGAGCTGCAGCGCTTTCTATGAGGATGACAGGAAGGCAGAGCTCAGCAGTGAAATACTATGTGTGAGGACCAGGGTTCAACTAACTACCAGTGCTGCTACCAAAAGTAAAAACCTGATACACAATTTTCGAACCCCATTTCTCTATTCATATCATCAATATTCATCAACCACCAACTATAAAATAGGCCATGCACTACCAACAAGGAAGGTACATAAGTAAATAACAACAATAATAATCACTATATACCAAACCAACAAAGATGAGGTTACTGTTGTTTCCCGGCCTTTGGAAGCATCCTATTCACAATGTCACTTCTAAAACAGCAGTGATAAGTAGGCTACAGTGTGTGATATGGGGGTACTGGTTTCCTGTTTGTGAAATGGTTTCCTAAGCTTCAAACATTGTTTGCAAACTTTGCTCAGTAAAGTTAGCGGCTTAGTGGTTAAATGTTGCCACAGATTTCTAACAGGTAATTTAGTAACCAAAAGCCATGAATGAACTTCTGAAACTAGTCTTGTTTCAGCAGCCAGCCATGATAATATCTAAGATGCCAATTAGTGGGAACGTATATAATTATTGCATTTTAATATGGTATTGTATAAAGCAGAGTGGTTCAGCTAAAAATCATTTGTTTTTCACCTCTATATCCTGAAACTCATCCAGGAGTTTATAAATGATGGATTCACCATAATATGATGAATGCAAGAATAAAATAAAAGAAATGGGAGCATGAGTGAATGTAATATAATCCTTGTGGTAAGTGACTGTACTCCTTAAATACACACATCACTTTCACTTTAAATGTGTAAAAGCCAAATAAATAGATGTTAAAATACTTGTAATATTTTAAAATATTCTGGATCACTGACATCAGAGTTTTTCCTTTTTATTGAAGAAGGAAATTTCATAAATTAAGATCTTAATAAGATAATGTACCTATGGAGTTGATTATCATATAAAACAGAAATATACTTAAAACGTGTCCAGGAAAATACAACCTCAGAAAGAACAAGGAGGAGATCCTAGAAAATGCATTGGACTCAAAAGAAAATAAAATGAATTAATAAATAAAGAAAAGGAAAACAGAAAAAGAAGGAAAATAGAGTGACTAATGGCCAATTGATTTATATGTTTCAATTAAGTTAATGCATGAAAAAAATGTATATATCACAATGTTTATTTTAAACAAAAAGGGATTCTATAAATGAACATGTTGGGTGAATTGATAGGCTATTCTGTTTTATTTATTTTCATTATTTTGAGTGATAAAGGTGTATTTTACTCTAAAGAGTGAGAATATAAATATATAATTAATTTTGATGCTTCAGTTGGGACTTAATTTTATAGAAAATATAACTCTAACATAAGCAAAGAGCCTGACATTGATACTGTAACCTCCTGTGTAACTTCAGTGAATCTTTTTCTATAGGGAGTGGTGGCGTTGGCTATTGTCCGCCAAACAGGCCAGCACATTTAAGGCAGAAAGCATATTGTCACAGGTGTATGGGGAGCTGAAGCTTCAAACCTCAGTTCTTGTGTCTCAAGTAAAGTAAATTTAAAATCAAACATGAAAAGCTAAGCAAGAGAATTTTCTTGTTCTGAGTGAAAGCAAAATAATCTGGAGGAGAGATCACTCTTGAGAGAGAATGGATCATCTCCACACAGAGCACAATAAGGAAACAATGCTACTACCAAACAATGCTGTTTACTGTATATCGGAGAATTGGGATCCCCCTCCTGCCATCTTTACCAATCAAATGTTTACCTGACTCCATCGGGTCCACCCCGGAACTCTCAAGGCTACCATCTCATTCAGTGGGACTTCATCTACAAGTCAATCCTATGTTAATGTTTGTAGTGGGGTCAATGACCAAAGAACCCTATGGTCATGATTCCTAACTTTACAATGACTTCAGCCCCACCAATATTCCCTTTTTGATGTATTTTATAATTGACTCCCTTTGTTTCTACTGGTTTATTCTCAGGGTTAGTATACCTGTTGTTGTTCTACAAGTTACCTGACTGTTCATTAAGGGCAATTCAAAGAAGCTCTATGATCCAGATATTTTTTGGTTCACATTTCTCTGCTCATTACTAATTGTCATCTAACAGTATCTTCAAAATCTGATTTAATAAATAGATACACAGCTATAATTCCATATGCTCATCTTGATGGCTGTCTAAACAGAATTTGTTTTCTTGTTTTCCCAGGGATACATATTCAGATTCAATCTGAATAGTGGCCAAATGTGGTAAGAGCCCAGCAACCCTCTTAACACAATGCACAAAAGATGAGATAAACTAATGCTATTTGATTCAATGAATTTACAAATCCATGCCCACATGATATTTATAGAATGAAAGATAATGCTCAATGTGGAATAGAAACTTGGGGATGAGGGCAGAGAACATAGTTCGCTAGTAGAGTTCTTGCCTACCATGTGTGAGGCTGTGGGTTAAACCCCTAGCATCAAAGCACAAAATAAAACAAGGCAAAAGTCCTGTTTGATATGTTCCCTACTTGCCTCACTCGACTTACTTCTTGCTACTCTCTATAGATCTTTGCTTCTGTGTTTGATGGTTTGTTAGGTACAGTTCACACAATGCTTAGTTTTTATGAACCTATCCCTAAGGTCAATAAAGCTTTGGTTAGCCATCAGCTCCGTTAACAACTTAAACAGTCTTCACAGCCTTATAAGACTCCTTTCAATGCTTTTAATATGGTCCCTAACATTTTTCATTTAATATTGGAATAGTTAGTGTTTGTCTTCTCTGTAAGTTTTTTGTGAGTAGTTCTCAATTTCTAGTTATCTGTTATTTGTCAAAGTACCCTACATATTTAGCATTGAAGAAATGTCTAATAGATTTTATTTAATGTTCTCAGGAGTATGGATGGTTTACAAGGACAGGAATTTTTTCCACCAAATGTAAATGAAATTGCAGAACTTGTTACTCAGAAAATATAAAGTGCTTCCTAGAACAATCTTGTCCCAAGAATGGACACATGATCATGATCTTCTAAAGAGCTTTTTGCTGCACATGATTTTCACTCTGAGGTGAAGCAGTCATTGATTTCCTATTACATCTTTAATTCTCTGTGCAATGCAATGGAAGAAAAAGATTCTTTTTGTAACTGTAATGAGAAAGCAACCATGTGGAAGCCAACTTGAAGACATCTTGTCTTTCTGGAAGTAGCTAAAAAAAGATGGGGGTTGCATTGAGTGCCACAGTGCTCCCATTCAATATGGGGGTTGGGGAGAATATTGGGAACATACAAACATAGAGAAGACCTTGACCAGACTCTTGACAATAAGGTCAAAAATAACTGCAAACTTCAGAGCAAAAGGAAATGCATGATACAGAAAAGTTTTAATTTCTCCTGTTTTGTTTGTTTGTTTGTTTGTTTTTGTAAAGAGAGAGACAGAGGGAGACAGCAAGAGAAATAAAGAATCAATTTTATTTTTTGATATGGCTTTTGTATCTCTGACACTTAATTGTTGTGTATGTGTTGTGGTTGGTATTGGGGTTTGAACCCAGATCTTCATGCATGTCAGGCAAGTTCTCCACTGCTGAGCCACCACTCCAGCCTGTCTTGAACTTAATTTAATGCTTTTATTAAAGCACTCTGTTTTCAACGACAATAAGTGTTTTCCCACCAAATATATACATGATCCAAGAGAATATACCAGCGGTTACAAATAAAAGAATAAAGTTTAAAATTATTTTGAAATTAAACTGCCTCATACCTCCTACCACTGTAGTGATCAGAATCCGTGAGGAGGTTCTTTCAGAGGTATTTATAAATTGAAAATTTTTATTACGTAAGAGGTAAAAAATAATTACCTTCTAACACACATACATCCCTGAACACTTTTCCAAAGTTAAGAACCTTCAGGAGTGGGAGGGACTACTTTTTAAAGCATACAAAGAATAAAATCAGAGAAAATAATACATCTATTTAAGAGGATTTTTGTTTATTTCTTTGTTTTTTTGTTCCAGGAATTGAACTCAGGGAACTTAACTGTTGATCCACAATCACAGTCCTTTTTATTTTCTACTTTGAGACAGGGCCTTGCCAAGCTGCTCAGGGTGGCCTCAAACTTGTGATCTTTCTGTCTTACCCTATTGAGACACTGAGATTACAGGTGTTCACAACTGCACCCAGCTTAAATATATACGATTTTTTGGGAGTATTTCTGACCTTTGTTTTACTTATGTTACTTGCCAAAGCACCTAATACATTAAGCATTGAACAAATGTCTAATGGATTTCATCTAATAATACCAGGAAAATAGACAGTTTATACAGACAGAATGTTTTTTCCACCAAATGTGGAAATTCAGACTGATCTAGGATCATTCCCATTTCTACCACATGGAGCCACAGGAACTGGAGGAAGTTACTTCACTTTCCAGAAACTGCTTTTTTGACCTGTAAAATTATCATAACTATAATGTCTAATATTATTAGGATTAAACGAGAATAATTATTTTAAGACACATAGTACAGTCTCGGTATAGAATGATGTTTAATAAATATTAACAATTAATTGAATGAGAGGAATAAATATAACCAAATATAATCAATAGATAACTTGTCCTGTGGCAGGATAGGAATGTGATAAAGGCAGGCCAGCAATAGAGGAAGGAAGTTAGGACATCATGGGCACCTTGAAAGCATCAGAATCTTTTCAAAGCTAATGAGTTAGGGCAGTCAGGAAGCCATTTATGGACTCATTCACTAGTGCACCCAACCAACCTAGCAGAGTGCTTGCTTAGAAGGTTCTGGTTAAAAATGAAATGAAGGCACAAATAAAGAACATTAATATCGAAGAACAAAGCCAGGAGACTAGTACTAGACTTCAAGACCTACTACACAGCCAAGCAATCAAGATACCTTGGTAACAGGATACAGTAGCTCATGCCTGTAATCCCAGGGACTCAATAGGCTGAGGCAGGAAGACTGCAAGTTTGAGGCCAGCCTCAATAGTTTAGCAAGAACTTGCCTCAAAATAAAGATGAAAACGAGCTGCAGATATGGCTCAGTGGTAAAGTGACCCTGGATTCAGTTGCTGATACCAAAAAAGAAAGAAGAAAGAAAGAAAGGAATTAAAAAGACGTCATGGTAATAATGAAACAAGAGATGAACAGATCAACAGAAGAGAACACAGAGCCCAGATATAGACCCATAGAACTGTACTCGGGTGATGTTTGAGAAAGGAACAAAGGCAATTTGATATGAAAGAATAGTTACTTCAACAAATTTTGCTGAAAAATTGGACATTTATGAGTGGTCGGGTATACTAGTGAATGAGCCCATGAATGGTGATCTGACTGCCCTGACTCATTAGCTTTGAAAAGATTCTAATGCATTCAAGCTGCTCATGATGTCCTAACGTCCTTCCTCTATTGCTGACTTGCCTTTATCAAGTGAATCTAGACACATATTGTCCACCTTTCACAAAAATTAGCTCAAAGGGAACATGGATAAATGCAAGATTCAAAATTGTAAAACTTACAGAAAAGAACATGGGAAAAAATCCATGTGGTTTTGTTTATGGTGATGACTTTAGAAAAAAAAAAGCATAATCCATGAAAGAAACAATTGATAATTCTCCCTTAAACATGGTAGTGTTCAAGGAAGAAACCAAAGAGTAAACAAATGGGTAAAGTTAAAAATTTCTCTGCTAAAAATACTATCAAGAGGTTGAAAAGACAAGCCACAATTTGGAAGTTTTTGAAAAATAACTATCTAATATAAAGGATTAGTATCTAAAATATGCAAAAAAAATTACTGAGCAATAAGAAAACACAAAAGCTAAATTAAATTACAAATGGGCAAAAGATCTAAAGAGATACATTTTGCAGATAGAAAAAACACAGGAAAAGATGCTTTCATCATATATAACCAGCAAATTGAATTTAAAATAGTGCAATACCAATATATACCCATTAGAAGGACTAGATTACAAAACACTAACACGACCAAATGATTGGAGTCATAGAAATTCATTTATCACTGGTGGGGATGCAACATGGTACAACCACTTTGTAAGGCATTTTGGTGGTTTCCTACAGTTCCAGAGTAATACTATAAAATGCTATCATTGTATTCCTTGATATTTACCCAAATGAACTGAAAATGTGACCACAGAAAGACCTGCACATGAATGCTTATAGAATTTTTTGGTAGTAAGTAATAAAACGTGAAAGTAATCAAGATGTCCCTCAATAGGTGAATACATAAATCAAGCTACATCCATACATTAGAATGTTGTTCTAGGTTGGGAGGAAAGAGAGAGAGAATCTAAAGTCTTAAAAGGACGTGGAGAAAACTGAAATGCGTATTGCTAAATTACAAAAGAAAATCTGAAAATGCCGGATTCTATATTAATCCAACCATATGACACTTTGGAAAAGGTAAAACCATGGTAACAACAAATATATCAGTCAGTGATTGTGACAGGTTGAAGGGAAAGAAGGGAATATAGGCAGAGCACGGAGAATTTTTCGGGTAAAATATTCTGTATAAACTAGAGTGGCAAATAAATGTCATTATACATTATATACAACTCCTTATGTTGTATATAATGAGTTGTATTATATACAACATAATGTTCAACACACAGTATTAAACTTATTTAATGATAATGTATAGATATTGATCAATTGTAATAAACATACTGCATTAATATATAGTCGTAAATAGTAAGAGAAATTGGGAGGCCACTAGTGGTATCTAATTAGGAATTCTGTAGTTTCTGATCAATATCTTTCTATAAACCTAAGTATTTTTCTAAAAATAGAATTTCTAAATTGAAATGAAGTCTAGAAAAAGACATAGGGAATCAGTCTCCAATGAACACCTCATGTTGGTTCATTGATGTATTTAAGACATTTTCCAATGCAAATCACAAATCTTAAGTAACAGTTTGAGAACAAGTTAGAGGTCCAATTTTTGGGTGGTTTACTGTCAAGCTGTGGTATAGAGAAGAGCATTTTTCAGGACTTTTATAGTTGGAATTGTTTAAATAAAAAGGGAAAGTTAGGCATAGAGCTACATATGTCACGGAAAATCAATGTCCAGTGGTCAGAGTGAGGCCTGCTGTCAATTATAAAGATGTCTCTAGTTGAACTCTGGATCGTTTTATGTCCTTCAATTCCTTTTCTGCATAAAGCTTAATTATGAAAAAAAAATAATTTTTTAAGTTACTTGGATTAATGACCTGACAGTGTTCATATTTTCAAAGACGTGTGATTTCCAAATATTCATTATAACCATTCTCTAAGTGCTTTTACCTTGAACCTATTTCCTACTCTTTTAAGATACACTGTAGAATATGAGGGGAATTATTAAACAATCATGAAATACAGTGATTAACCTAAAAGTAATTATACTATTTATAAAAAAGCATAAGTAACATTAGGTTTTTAAAAGTTTTATATTATGGTTTGTTAATATATAACATCTTTTTGGTTTTTACAGAGATGAAAAAAGACCTAAGTTCTAAAAATCATGACAAAACTAGAATTCTCAAACAGAATGTGATTGCAAATGCCATGTATAATATTTTCATAAGCAAATCCTTGACTAAAGAAATGTCAAAATTTGGGGCTGGAGCAGTGACTCAGTGGTTACAGTGTTTGTCTAGCATGCATGAGGATGGGATCCAAACCCCAGCATCACATAAACAACAAAGTGTTGGAGCAATGAAGGCCACATGCACATGAAAAACTAAATAAAGTTGATTCTTTCTCACTGTCCCTCTCTCTTAAACAAATGTCAAAATTTGCCTTTGATTTACACAAGCATCCAAAAATTTTTGTTCACAGTTCTAAGTCTGATAGCTAATCCTAATGTACATAGTTTGCTGGCTCAGGACTCTCTTATGAAGAGCCCATGCTGTCTCTTTGGGTACAGTTAGTTTCCTTCAAATGCCCTTACCACTAACTTCACTAGGAATTCAGAATGTTTAAGGTTTGATTAATTCCTCTGTGACACCAGGACTGTAGGAAAACTCTCTTTATCTGTTCTAATTAGATTATTTAAGTATTCCTATTTAAGATAATTCATATTATTTTTCTCCCAAGGTACAGTTTTCACAAAATATCTGTAAATTCTGTGCTTATTGGTATTTCTATTTCAATAGGGTAATGTATACTTCCTAACATTCATTCAAGAAGCTTTTAAAATGCTGGGTGCAGTAGTGCAAACCTGTAATCCCAGCAACTCAGAAGGCTGAGGCAGAAGGAGCTCAAGTTCAAATCCAGCTTCAGCAATTTAGTGAAACCCCTTTCTCACAATAAAGAAAAGGTAAAAAGGGATGGGGTTATAGCTCAGTACTTACATACCCTCTAGGTTCAATCCCTGGTACACACAAAAAAAGCAAAAAAAAAAAAAAAAAAAAACTAATACACAGATATCATGTTTATCTTTATTATTATTATTTTTAATTTGGGCTTGCAAATTCATTTAGGATGTTGAAGGTGCCTACATTCAACTTAGTCCACGTTTGATGATAAGATGTGGACCACAGTGTGTACTGATTGGTTACATGATTGGTTCATGTGGATTTCAAACACAACTCTCATAAAGACAATGACAAATGTAACTGCATGCTTTATGAAAATTACAGCTGAAAAGAGTTATCATGTGGCCACTTAACACTCTTGTCTCAGAAATATCCAATTACCTTGGCCCATATGAATTCCATAGAGACCATGTTCATTTAGTACTAAATTAGGTAGTTATTTAAGATGAAAATTTTCCTGAGAATAAAGTGTGTCCCTGGAGTACTAAAATACCATTGTAGTAATGTTAGCTATAATAATAACAATAATTGACAATTCCTTTAGACAGTTTGCTCTGAGCTTGAATCATTACAACAGGGCAGTAAGTAGGTATTGTTATCTCTACTTTACACTAAGGACAATGATGTACAGATAGCAGTGTGCTGATAACATTCTTAACAAGCTGCTAGGGGAAGGAACGAGGCCCAATTTGTGATATTTGACAATTCCCATGGTACAAGCACTTCATTCATGATCCTCAAACTAGCATGACACCACTGATGTGAAATTGGGATGAGACCCATAGAAGCTCACTGCAGATGCTGTTTACCAGTTAGGTTTACAGATCTAAATGACCTCATTAGAACAAACAACAGTAAAATAACTAGTGGTGAGTTCTGAGCATTTATAAACTTTGCATATCATTTATTTTCTTAAATATAAGTAATTAAATTTTTAATAATGCCTCCATTATTAAAATTCCCAAACAGAAAACAATCATGTTCTCTTGGGTTCATAGACCTAGTATGAGCTGGCTCTAAACTGTGCAAAGAACATAAATAACTTAGGAGAACCTGAATGCCTGCACCATGCTCACAAGTACCAAACAAGAGAGGTGATATTACTATCCTCATATTTTAAGCGAGGAAACTGAGATACGAAAAGGTTAAGTAACTTGCCACACAGCAAGATAATAGCAGAGATGCTGTGGAAACCCACATAGTTCCCAAGTTTCTGCTCCAGGTCCCAAGATGAAAGTACATCTCTCTATGTCTTATTTGCATAGAGAAAATACATATTATGAGTATAAAATCTCCCGGCAGCATTCATAAAGCATCTGTTTTATTCATTGAAAAAGGTTATATGAAGCACATGTTTACTATGATGTTCTTCCCAAAATGATTCCATATATTTTTGAAGCCTTACACCACTTAGTTTTCAAAATCTTATGAATTTATTCCCAAATCAGAAATAAAAATCACAATAAGTGATTCATTCAAAATATGGCTAGAAAATGGTGAGACTAAGATACAGCTTACAATTCATTCAATAAATGTCAATTTCATAGAAAAACTACAAATTCTATCACTCTGTATGTTTAAAGTCTGAAAAAACAATACAAATTGTAAAAGAAACTCCAAGAATTCCTTGATGCATCAGGCCTAAGAAAGGTTCATCCTGCACACTGCATCCTTTTACTTCTGTGTACTAGTAACTCAGTCTCTGCAGTGATTACCCTTTAATACTGAATGAATGAGGAAACAAAGTTCTTTATACTGAAATTTACCATGCATCTATTTTCATGATTCTACACTAAACTTTTTATTTTTGATACTCATCTCTACCCAAAACTAATTTTGTTTAAAACAAAAAACCAAACCACCAACACTTCTACACCTAGCTAGAACCTTTGCAGCTAGTCATATTATCAATTTTAAGTAATATAAAGTCTGATGAAAACTGCAAGTGCATCATGATTTTCTTCTAAGAAATGGATTCCAGAAGTTTGATTTCACTATTAACGGTACAAACCACTGGAAGATAAGCTTCACAAGAGAGAGGATGTTTGTCTGTGATACTTGCCAGATTATTTAACATAATGTGTGGCATGAATAATAAATATTTATTTTAAAAGAAATGCTTCGGGCTGGAGCAGTGGCTTGGTGGTGATGGCGTTTGCCCAGCATGTGCAAGTGCATGGGTTCAAACCCCAGCACCCACACACACAACTGTCAGAGCAACGAAAACCACGTGAAAAACTCAGTGAAAGTTGATTCTCTTTGTCTCTCTCTCACTGTCCTTCTCTCTTTAAAAAACAATAAATAAATAAATAAATAAATGCTCATTGAATATTTAGCTCATAAAAATAAAAACTCATATGCTGTGTTATGTGTTGTTAATAAGGAATCTGGTGATTTGGAAGAAAGGCATCTTGAAATTAATTCTAAGTATATGTTTATAATTTTACTTATAAAATTATGAGTACAAAATAATATGTACACTGTACAGAACAGTGCAAGAATAAAAATGTGAGAAAATAAAGAAAAAATTAAAAAGACAATGCATAATTCAGAAAATAAAATATGGTAGGATGAGGGTATAAAGAAAGGGCAAGATTATAGGATTGAAAATCAGATAACCCATTTACAATTTTTTAAGGTTTATTTTGTCTGCATAATCAAGATGAAAATTTGTACCTTTCCATCACCATGTCACAGAATAATGCAACTGAAAAAAGTGTCTTGGAAATAAAAAAATACTTTCTATCTTTAAAGTACTGTCTTTTTAATGATGATTTTTTTATCCCACAAGTAAAATCTATAAGTATTTGCTTCACAAGTCTTTATTATAGAAATTATGATCTCACAGGTACTTTTTAGAACTGAATATTCATGAAGATTCTTCACGGGCTTAATATTTGGAAGGAAATTTTTATTATGTATGATCGACCTACTACATCTTCATAATAGAGTTGAGATTATTTCCTATATCATAGTCTTTCAAAATTTCTCTCTCAACATTACCTTCAGAATGAGGTTTCAATAACTTCACTCAAAAGATAAAAAATCTCTTTAACAGTTCTCACCTCAGGATACTGTATTTTTTTACTTTTTCCCCAAGGCCAGCATAAATTGTGTTATTAATTTCATTTACTTTCATTTTTATATGTCCATTTACCTATTGTATAATCAGGTTTTATATTTTGATGTACATTACTGCACTAATAAGAACCTTTTCACACTTAGATAAATTTCATAGCAGTTCTTAAAAGCAGCCTTTACATTACTTCCATTTGAATATTTTCATATGTGAATTAACTAATAATGATTTCCTATGTAGCACATTATATTATTCATTTGACTTATTTCTTTCAGTATTTTCATCAAGCACCTTAGTTTTTATTTTGTATTTTAAATATGTATCTATTTATTTAGTTAGTTTAGTGCTGGGAATTGAGCTCAGAACTTCTCACATGTTAGGCAAGAGCTCTACCCCTGAGCTAAAACTACATACCACATCACTCTTAATGCCAATCATAATCCAATATATTAGGGAGGAAAAGAGGAAAGTTTTTTTATTCTTTAAGTCAACCTACCTAAATCCAAGCTAGTTAGATTTAGACTAGCTAGAAAACAAAAGAAAGCTAGAGAGATATGTTGCTAGCTCTCAAAATGGAGAGATGTCAATGGAGAAAAACTGAAAGCATTTCCACTGAATTCAGGTACTAGACAAGGCTGTCCGCTCTCCCTTCTCTTGTTCAATATAGTCCTTGAAACTCTTGCCAAAGCCATCAGGCAAGACAAGGAAATCAAAGATATTTGTATAGGAAAAGAGGAAGTTAAGTTATCTCTATTCACTGATGACATGATTCTATACCTAGAAGACCCACTAACATCGGCCAGAAAACTCCTAGAGCTTATAGGTCTTTTCAGCAATGTATCTGGCTATAAGATCAACTCCAGCAAATCATTAGCATTTCTTTACTCCAGCAACAAATTCGCAGAAGAAGAAATCAGGAAATCTCTCCCATTCACCATCGCTTCCAAAAAAATGAAATACTTGGGCATTAACCTTACAAAAGATATTAAGGACCTCTACAAAGAAAACTATCAAACACTAAAAAAAGAAATTACAGAAGATCTGAGTAGATGGAAAAACATTCCATGCTCATGGTTAGGCAGAATCAATATAATAAAGATGGCCATTCTACCCAAAGCCCTATACAGATTCAATGCAATCCCCATCAAGATACCTATGGCATTCTTCACAGATATAGAAAAAGCAATTTGCCAGTTCATATGGAGTAACAGGAGACCCAGACTAGACAAAACATTACTCTATAAAAAGGAAGAAATAGGGGGTATCTCAATCCCTGACCTGAAATTATACTACAGAGCCATAGTAGCAAAAACAGCATGGTATTGGTATCAAAACAGAACCGAAGATCAGTGGAACAGAATAGAAGATCCTGAGACAAACCCCCATAGCCTTTACTATTTGATATTTGATAAAGAGGGTGAAAGCATAGTCTAGAAGATAGCCTGTTCAACAAATGGTGTTGGACAAACTGGACAGCCATGTGTAGACAACTGAAGTTGGATCCTCATCTTTTGCCCTACACAAAAATTAAATCAAAATGGGTCAAAGACCTGGATATTAAGCCAATAACTTTACACTTACTTGAAAAAGAAGTAGGGTCAACACTACAGCATATAGGATTCGGTAGCTACTTCCTTAACAAAACTCCCATGGCTCAAGCTGTAAGATCAAGAATAAATGAATGGGATGCAATTAAACTAAAAGGTTTTTGCACAGCTAAAGATCTAGTCAAGAGCATCAAGTAAGAACCTACAGAATGGGAGAAAACTTTGCCCTCTACACCTTGGACAGAGGGCTAATATCCAGAATTTACAGGGAACTAAAGAAACTAAAGTCCAAACCCACAAATAATCCAATCAATAAATGGGCTATGGATCTAAAAAGAAACTTCTCACCAGTGGAAGTCCAGAAAGCCCATAAATATATGAGAAAATGCTCTACATCATTAGCTATAAGGGAAATGCAAATCAAAACTTCAATGAGATACCACCTCATTCTTGTTAGAGTGGCAAAAATGAAGAATACAAACAACGACAGATGCTGGAGGGGTTGTGAGAAAAGAGGTACACTGTTACACTGTTGGTGGGACTGCAAACTGGTTCAGCCACTATGGAAAGCAGTGTGGAGAATCCTCAAAAAATTAAGGATGGGACCACCTTATGACCCAGCTATCCCACTCCTGGGGATTTTCCCAAAAGAGTTAGAATCAGCATATTATAGTGATGTGGCTTCCTCAATGTTTTTGGCAGCTCAATTTACTATAGCTGGACTATGGAACCAACCCAGATGCCCCTCACTTGACCAGTGGATACAAAAATTTCGTACATATATACAATGGAATACTACTCGGCCATTAGAGAAGATGATATTATGGCTTTTGATATCAAATGGATGGAGATGGAAAGAATTATGCTTAGTGAAGTATCCCAATCCCAGAGACTCAAGGGCTGAATGGTTTCTCTCATCTGTGGATGCTAGAATATATGGGGAAGCAGTAGAGTAGATGGCTAACCTAACAATGCTTCAAATTGTATGACTCTCATAGTAATAGGAGGATGGCTCCCTAGGATACTTGGAGGCGTAGGGAAGGGAATGGGGAGGGGGGAGGGTGTATGAAGAACTCGTAGGAGACTGGAGAGTGGGAATATGGGGGAACCATCCCAGAAGCCCCAGAAGCCGATGTCATTCCTGCACGAGATACCCATTTAACGCATGAGTTCTTCTGGGGGAAACTACAACAGGTGAAACCCAAGGTGGTCATCCATGTTTTGGCATTATCCCTGGATAACAAAGTATATATACATTGACTACTGTTGGTTTGATAATGTTTCCCCTTCAATTGTATCTCTATAT
The DNA here is from genome assembly GCA_004027875.1 of Aplodontia rufa. Taxonomy (NCBI): domain Eukaryota; kingdom Metazoa; phylum Chordata; class Mammalia; order Rodentia; family Aplodontiidae; genus Aplodontia; species Aplodontia rufa. The sequence continues at coordinate 30,190 of PVKS010012958.1, forward strand.
ACTTCTAATAAAATAAAATAAGTAGAACTACTCCATAAATTCCCTCTGAGGTTCCTGACTGATCTATACTCAAAGTCTTCAAACATTCCCAGATGGTCTGCTATCAGCTATTTTTAAATGACCACTTTTGCTGATGAGAATGATACATTATAAATGAAACATATATCTGAAAGTATAATGATATGGAGTCTTTTTTTCAGTTAGAGAATCTACTATTCAAATATTTACAATCATTGTTTACTCCTTCAAATTTTTTGAAAAGGAGAATTAGTAGATTGGTTTACACTATCAGAAGCTATAGAGTCCCACAGTGGCCATTTGGAGGTTGAAGAGCTGGAGAAAACCAGTAGCTGCTCAGTCCAAGAAGCTGACGCCTCAGAAAAAGAGGGATCAATGATGCCACCTCAGTCTTGGACGGAAGGCATGGAAACTCCCTGGAACCATGGGGCAGAGTCTACTTTGGAAGAGTGAAGGAGCTGGAGTCTGATGTCCTCAGGCGCTCACAAGAGCAATTGGGTACCCACTTAACCAGAATTGAGCTTGCATCTGCTGATGCTTCCTTGTTCTTCCAACTTTTGTTCCATTCAAGCCTCCTATGCATTGGGTGGTGCTGCTCACATTTAAGGTGGGTCTCCACTTTAGTTTTCTGTACCATATGCCAATCATTCCTGGAAATACCCTTACTGAGACACCTAGAAACCTCTTAATCTTAGGCATCTGTTAGTCAAATTAAAGTAACAATTCAGATTAACCACTACACCATGATACTATTGTAAGAAGCACTAAATCTTACTCCCAGCAGAATCAAGTATTCCAAGATCTGAAAGAGAATGGGAAAACTTTGGGCAGCTGAGAAGTTCACTTAATTTTCTCTCCCATGTGTTGCTTACATCGAGTTCCTAATTCTTACCAGGAGAGGTATGAGAGTTGATTGTTAAAATTAAGAACTACTTAAATAAAACTTTGAAGCACTGTAGTATGGAATGTGTGCTAAAAAACTCCAATTCACATCTTCATTTTTCAAATATTTTCCCTGAGCAAAGTAACTCATATGTTACAACTATTTTTATATATACATTAACCTCCGTATTAATGTGTGATATCTTGAACTAAGTAGGAATTACACATGGGTTATATTCTTTGCTCCACCACTTACACATTACAGATACTTGCACATTTGCCTTGATATTCTGAGATCTAATTTTCTTAATTAAAAAATGACAATGACTAAATAGATCATAGAACTATGGCAAGAGTAAAATGAAAGCACATTGCAACCCAAACACGGGAATCCCTCAGAGCCCAGTATTTACTTTGTGTTTGTTGAGCCACAGAATATCAATCTGAATTTAGAACTTATTCAACAAAAATTCTCCAAAAGAGGCAATTATATTCACCCATCAATATCTTTGTCACTTTCTATATTCTGTATGTAAATAAAACTTCTCCCCAACGCATTTTCAAAATGCACATTGTTCACCCATTTTTATCACTTTTTAGAAGTTCACGCACATCTACTTTTACATCGAATTTTCTCTTATTTTTCTTCTTTTCTGAAAGTAATATCATTTTTCCTAAACAAATATCTCATCCTTGTCCTAAAGTCTTACATTAATTTACTCATCATCCAATTCTTCTTTTGAGAACCTATACCAATGATAACGCATACTGAAGCATTCCTTGTATAATAAATATCTTAGATAATGTGGGCTGCCATAACAGAATTCATACACTGGGTGGCTTAAACAACAGAAATTTATTTTTGCACAAAACTTCAGTGTGGAAGTCCAAAATCAGGGTGCCATTATGGTCAGATTCTGAAAAGGGATGTCATTTCTGCCTGCAGATGGCCACCTTTGTGTGTGTCCTCACAAATACTTTCTTTGAGTGAGAAGATAGTCTCCCCACTCACTTCTCCCTATAAAGCTATTAATGCCATAATGAGGGACTCATTTTTATGTTTTAATCTAACTCTGACTCCCTAAGGTCCCTTTTCCAAATAATACTACATTACATTAAGGGTTAGGGCCTCAATATATGAATTTGGGTTGGAGGAGACAAAGTCTATAATAGAGAGTAATGAGGAATTGATCCACCACTAAAAACAAGGCCATGAACTCACTCTCAAAAACAACTCATCCGTGTTCCTCTTCCCTAAACAAGAGATTAGTTGAAAAGAGGAAAAATTGGCATCCGATAGGAGTTTGAGAATAGAAAGGAATGCTTCTAATAGGTGAGTTCGGAAAGAGTCCCTATGCAAGAGAATGCATTTATTCTTCTATTGCATATTAAAATTTTCACAAATGTAGCAGTTAAAAACAAACATTGATTTATTATCACACAGTCTCTGTAGGCAGAAGTCCAGGCATTTCATATCTAGGTCTTTGGTCACAAAGCTATTATCAAAATAGTGACAGGAGCTAAAATCTTATTGGAATTTGGGATCCTCTTTCCAGCTCTGTTGTTATTGGCAGAATTAGTTTCTTTGAGACTGTAGGACAAAGATGCTTAATTTCCTGGTAGCTGGTGCCTGATAATCAATATTAGTACATAGAGACCACTCACTCTTAGAGACTTCTCAGATGTCCTCCTCCATAGGCCTCTTCACAGTACAACTGAGATATCTTCTAGGCCGACAAGACAGACTCTTGTTTATTTTTATACTGAGGATTTTACCCAGAGGCATTTAACAAGTGAGACACATCATCAGCCCCTTTTTATTTTTTTATTTTGAGACAGGATCTCGATAAATTGCTTAGGGATTCACTAAGTAGCTGAGGCTGGTCTTGAACTTGGGATCCACCTGCCTCAGCCTGAGCCACTGGGATTACAAGCATGTGCCACCACACCCAGCTAGTAGTTTTTTGATGGTTACTTTTATTTTCCAAAGCATTCAACTACATGATTAAGTTAGGATCAACCACAATAATCTCCCTTTTAATGAACTGAAGATCAAATGATAGGTAACATTATAATAGGAGTGAAATCCAATCATAATCGTAGGTTCTTCCTGCACTGAAGAGAGTAGGATTATATGATGTATATACTGAGGGAACAGAAATTTTTCAGGGGCATTTTAAATTTTGTCCATAAAAGTACATCATTTTTTTTCTTAGATTTCAATATGATATTCCCCATCAATTTTAGACAAGTTTTCCAGAATAAACTTCAAATATAAGATTTACACTACACAAACATATATACATACTTAATGCAGATACTATACCTACCAAAATTCTAATGTGTATACCAGCTAACAATTTATTGCCTTTCAGTTCCAAACCCATAGTTCCTTTCCTATCTTACAGAAATGGAGTTTGACCCTTTACATATTTTCACCTTGCCATCCAACATGATGTAAAACTTGGTCATTAGCAGCCACTGGAGAGTTATTGCAGGAAGAAAGGTTGGTCTCCTCATTCTGATGTTCCCTCTACTGCAACAGATGATCTTTCTAGCACCAACCTCCTATAGCACATAGTATTTCTGAGTCTTACTCCTGCAGTGAACTCAAAATCAGTCCTTGACTCCCGCCATGTGCATGAATCATCAATACCCAGCTGCTGCTGACTTCCATCTGTTCCCCTCAGGTGGCTTTTCAGGAAGTGCTACTGCTAGAACACTCTCTATATAAATCTGTCGCTCACCTAGTTGGAAATGACTTGGACAGCATGGGACATTCCTGTGAGCTGCATCCCTTCGCACTCTAGAAGGCAGATTTCTAGCAAGTTCTGTGAACACAGAATAACAGCAATTTCAGTACCACCCTGGGAGCCACACTGCAATCCTCTATAAGGTCTGGATTTCAAACCTAACAAAGAATGGCCATTCCCTAGGTGACTTATTTCATCTATGGATATATAATTAATACTTAAAACATGACTATCAATCAAGAGATAATTCCACACATTATGAGATTTTAAAACCAGTTACAAAGCTGAATATTAGCCAGGAAAAAAATAATGGTTTCTGCAAGTAAAAATAGTAAATATGCTGATTTTATTTTGACAAATGTGTTCCTATCTCCAATAAATGGCAACTATTCTCTAGGAAACATCCGCTTTTATACTGTTTAATGCATTCATCTATACTAGGAAAACACTACTATATTTTACTTGGATTAAAGGACAATACAGTTTTATTTAATTAGTAGGTAAAGACTAAAAAATTCAGTAGTTACTTATTATTTGGTCCACAATCATTTATAGTCTTCTAAAGCATATCCTGCTATGACAATAAGAAACAATAAAGATCTGGTTTTCTTTTACTCTAATAAATCAAATTTAATTTTCTATTTTCCCTGTGCCATAAGCATACAGAAGAAATCAATTGCTCATGCTAAACCTATTCTGAGAGAATAGTTGATCAGATTTTCTAACAGAGATAAAAAGGCAGGTTTTTTAATAAGTCAAACAAAGTTCATGAAATAGATTCCTAAGTATGGAAGAAGCTGCTAGCTTTCCCTTATTCCAGTTTTTCCAAAGTTTATTCCTTTAAATGGTATTTCTACAAGCCTCTTTCTTTCTTTTTGTACCAAGGAATGAACCCAAGGAAACTTAACCACTGATCCACATCCCCAGCCCTTTTTATATTTTATTTTGAGACAGGAACTCACAAAGTAGCTTAAGGGCTTTCTAAATTGCTAAGGCTACCTTTGAACTTGTGATCCTCCTATGTCTCCTTCCCAAGCCTCTGGGATTATAGGCATCTAACAGTGTGTCCAGCTTCTACTTGTTTAATAAGCAGTTTCATAATCAAAAAATTGTGAAAACTTGCTCAAACTAAAGTAAATGGAATCTTTAAGGAGTATTTTGGAAGTTCTGATATTAATCAACTTGGGGGATTTCAGGAGGAGATACAGAATTTATCAAACAATCTAGAAATCAAAATTCTATATGACACATATTGAAAACTCTACCTTTGCCCAACTTACTCTTTACATATAGGTAATCCAAGGTTTCAGGTGATCTGTTCAGCATTACACATATTTGTTGAATTCTAGGAAAAACCAAGTCTGACTTGACGAAAAAATGCTTCCACATCAGTACTTATTCTATAGTCCATTTTCTTCCATATTGAGAATATTTCTAATCTAATCTCAAAATTTAAATTCCAATAAAATATTATGATAGAATATTGCATTTCTATATTTTGACTATGGAAATTATTAGATTTCTGAAGAACAAGAAAAATGTTATTATTTTTTGTTTAATTATAGAAACGATTCCCCTTTTATCTTTACTTCCTTTACTCTTTCTTCCATATTTCTCTTTTTTCCTACTGATGCTGGTCTTGTGAATGTTGGGTTCCTGTCCTCTTGGAGTCCAAGAATAAAACAGAGGGACACTGAGGCAAGTGTAGTAGACAGACTTTATTTTATAAAAAGTAAAGCATAGGGGAAAGATCATACTTCCCCCAGAGACAGAGAAGAGGACAGAGCAGAAAAGGCAGTTAGGTTTTGCACTTTATGTATGATGTCTTCTCAGTTGGTCATTGCTTCCCTGCCCAGGTACCTAGGACACAGGGAGTTCTAGTCTAGTCTTTGGTTCATGCCTCAGGTAACAATAGAAAGAACATGGTTCCTTCCTTAGCAGAAGGGAGTGTCTGCATCTGGACTCATCTTGTCATACCCTCCTGATTAGCATTGGGGATATCAAATTGATCTTAAAAGAAAATCGGTTTTCTCTTGATTGACTGGAACAATCTTCCTGCTCTGACTGCCTAACTTTTTTCCCTGTCTTACTACCATGCTTTCTATTCTGCCAGAGGGCACTATTTTCTAATCTAAATATATATAGTATATAAATAATTATTATATAAATAATATAATAGTATATTTATAATAATATAAAATATATAAATATATTATTATATAAATAATCTAAATATATATATATATTCCTCCACATGAACCAAACCCCAGTGTTAATTATGGCGTATAATTTATGTCATAGGTTCTGTCTATATGGTTAGTAGATTTTTTTTTGCCATTACAAATACAATGATACCACGTTTCAGGTGCTCCAAACATTGCACTAAATCTTTTTATAGAATAACCATATTAAAATTTCACAAGAATACAAAGCTTATTTAATACCCATAACCACCACAAATGTGGGTGATCTTATGTATAAATCAGGAATATAACACATGAAATGTTTAAGTAACTTGCTAAAGTTTGCACTACTAATTCATTGCCAAGTTCAGTTTAAACAGTGGCAGCAGGATTTTACATTCCATGCTCTTAACTACTGACTATAAGGTTAGCTTAATCACTCAGGGCAATTAAATGCCAAGCTGTTGGTCAAACTGGTATGACACCTTGATGTATCAGAAAAACATGAAATAATTGCTATGCTGATGCTTAACCTGCCCCTTGACAGAGACTGATTCACTTTTAGTCTCCCTTCTCTTGTTCTCTGCATTCTACAAAGGAACATTTTTAATCTTCTCATAAATTTCACACAAAGATAATGAATATAGGTGACATTAATAATCTTTTATGTGTGCTGTGAATGATCAAATGAAGCTGAATTTTCAACTACATAATAAGTATGACAGTTTTCACTTTTATTTAATAGTCTATCAGCAGGAAGGAAAAATATTTGAACATAAGTACAATCATTTATTCCTACAAAGCAAAATTGCAAAATTACAATGATACTATAATAGTAAGAAAGAATTCAATGTCATAATTGAGCATTTGAGAAATGATGACTATTATTTCTATCAACTTATAAATGGACTTTGGATTTAGAAGGCACTTATAACCTAAAATAGCTAAAACATTTCATGCTGGTTATTCTCAGAATTGGAAAGGCATCAATAATAAAGAAATTCTTTACAGATAAAAAGCAGTTTAGAATTCTTTAATTATAATATGCATTGAAAATTAGAGCAGAAAAATACCTATAATCACAAAAGATAATCCTCTTTTTTATTCTTTCCAAAAGATATGTTCCTTGTTCGATAGTTGAAGGCAATTAATAAATTCATTTTAATTTCAAAAACAATTATTTTAACAAATCATGGAAACTTATATATTTTACTTAAATGTGGAAAAGTCATCAGAGATTAAATATTTCTAATTTAAAACATTCCATTACAAAGAAAGAGGAATGGAGAACAAAAGGACATGAAACAAAGCAAAAAATCAAGTATTTGTCTCATTTAAGGCTGATGAGTTTCTTTCAGAAGAAAAAATAATTAGTGGACTATTATTTTGTTCACATTTTTAATTCAACTGAAGAAATATAAATAATAGCACACTCTTCTAAATTAATATGGAAAAGCAAAAAGATGGAAATAAGTACAAGTCCCAAAAGTAGTTCAGATTTTTACTATTTTATTGTGCTATACCTAAAGAGGATAAAAACAAAATTTCTATTGAGAGTTACATGCAGTACAAATACAATGTGCATGTCAATAATATGCTTCATATCAAATTTTAGACCAAATACTAGGCTCTAGTCCAACTCTATAATTAACATTTGACCCTGGGAAGCCAGTTGATATAATTAAACCTCAGTTCCAAAGCAGTAAAACAGGGCAGGGTGGTGAGTGCTATGGTTTGAGTGTGAGGTATCCCCCAAAATACAGGTGTGAGTCAATGAAAAAGGGTCTATAGATGACATGACTGGGTAATCAGAGCCTTGATCTAGTCAGTACAGTAATCCACTCATTGGGATTAATTAGGTGGTAACTGCAGGTAGGATATGAAGGAGATGGGTCCCTGGGGGCATGCCTGTGGGGTTTAGATTTTGTCTCTGGTGGCAGGCCCTCTCTCTGATTCCTTGTTGCCATCTCCTCAGGTTCTTTTCACAGCCATACTCTTCCACCTTGATGTTCTACCTCACCATGGAGTCAGCTCTCTATGGACTGAGACCTTGAAAACTAGGAGCACCAAATGAATTCTTCCTCTGCTAAAAATTGTTCCTGTCAGATCTTTTGGTCACAGCAGCAAAAAAGCTGACTAAAACAGTGGGGAGCAACACATTTCCTAAATACCTAGGTAACTCTGAAAAGATTAAGCAAGAATAATTGCTATAAAGTTCCCCTTACTAACTGTTCGCCTAGCTTCTTCAGTCGTGACATTTTAAAACATTGTGAAATCTGTCCCTTTGTCATGGGAAAGCATGGAGCTGAAACTCCAAACCTCGGTTCTTGTGTTCTGACAAAAGAAAAATTTAAAGTCAGACATGAAAAGTGATGCAAGAGAATTTTATTATAAGTGAAAGAGAGGTAAAAGCAAAGTAAAAGCAGAGTATGATTCAAGCAGAGAGCACTCTCAAGAGAGTGGGCCGTCTCTGAGCAGAGAATGACAAAGGAGTCAATGCTGTCTCAAAATGTATTACTGTTTGATGATTGATTTGAAAATTGGAGTCCTCCTTCAGCAACTTTCACCAATCAGTTGTTCAACTCCTCCTTCACGTTGGGTGGTGGAGTTTTTTACCTTAAATGGTCCTCTCTGGAACTGTCATGGTGGCCATCCTATTTAGGGAGACTTCATCTACAAGTCAATCCTGCATTAATGTGGGCACTGGGGTCAATAACTGTCAAAAGTTACCTCAGTTCACCTGCACTATCGAAGAATGTCCCTTTCTGAGCTAGTAGGAGACACCTGGAGCCAGTATCTTTTAGGTTCATCTCAACTTTTATGGGGCCTGTGAAGAGATGATCCCATAGATCCTTTGTTTATGAGGCATTTTTCTTCCCCATTATCTCTTTTTTCTTTGTTTATCCTCAATATTTGTGTACTAATGTTTTTCCATAACTTATCTGCCTTGGCAGTAGCTTAAAGCAAACTTCAAGACTAAACCTGTGGCCTTGTCAAGCATTTCACTGCTCACTGCTAACTGCTACCTAACACCTTGATCCCACAAGACAATTTTCCTAATTTAAAAAAAAAACTAAAATATAAACAAGTATGTATTCATTAGACTATGAGCTTAACACTAGGGAGAGTCATGAGAGAGTCTAAAACATACTGAGCAGAAGTCTATACACTCAATATGATGACAGAAACTCAGAAAAATAGGAAAATACATAGCAACATGGCAATTAATACAAAACATAGTAAGTAAACAAGTACCAAACATATTAAGCAAACAAGTACCAAATTACTGGCAGAAATAAATATTGTGAAAATTTGGAAAGGATAAACTATCGTGTTTCAAAGTGATAACATGTATAGGTTGCACTTGTCTTATTATGTGCCCCAAATCATGTATATCTGGCATTTCACTCTTTCTAACTTTATCCCAAATGCCATTTTAACTAGCTGCCCTACTCTTGTCTTACAAAAGCTGTTAAAACATCAGCATGCTTGAAATTTTGCATTATAACGGTAGCAACATAGACCACTGATTCTGGAAGCAGTTCAGCAACAAGAGAACAAGTCATTCCTTTCTTTTCTGAATTTACTTGAGCGTGTGTCAGATTCAGCCTAAAAAGTGGGATTGAAAATAAGTGAGTCTTCTGGAGGATACTTAAAAGATGCTAATGCACCAGTGTATGCATTTAAAATCCATTCCCATGCTGTTTCATCTGATCACACAGTCACTTGGTTTAAAAACATATCTGTTAAAAAGGATGCGTACAAGAAAGAACTTTTCAAATAATCCTGTTTCTCTCAAACTAACTGAAAACTCAGATTCTCCCATCAAAAATATTAATTTGTGAATTTATCATAAAGAATTTAAAACTTTCAGTGACTCTGAACAAAATTGGAGCCTAAGGATATGGTTAATCCCACACAGAGAAAATAAAGGCTTGTCACACATGGAATGGAAAAACATGAATCCCCAACGCTATCACCAAGATGTCCCAAATGTTATCTCAGGTAGTGGTACTGAAATGTATTTTTAGTAAGTCAAAACTTCCTCATTTACATTTCAATCTAGATAAAATTTTCATAAGCAAGAACAAAAGTGCAGAGCTGAAAAGTCGGAAAAAAGGAAACCCAACATCTACAAGGTGACATGGTTTATCTTTCTTCTCTTGGGTGATTGTCAGCAAATGTGATCCCCAACTCCCAACCATCTATAAACAAGGATTCTAGAAAAACTAACACATAATCAGGTGTCACTGTGTTTTAAAAGTCCCTCATAATGCTTTTCCTCCCTCTAATTTCATCCTTACTGACTTAAAAACCTGCCATTTAATAATTTTCTAATAATGAAAGATATGTCCTCATTTAATCAGCTTTTTAATTTCTGTGACCAAAAGATCCAACAAAAACTATTTTAGAGGAGGAAACATTTATTTAGGGGCTCATTATTTCAAAGGTCTTGTTCTGTAGATGACTGACTACTTTCTTCTGGACTTTGGGTGATGTGAACGTAGTGGCAGAAGAGTGTGGTGGAACAAAGTGGTTCAGAGCACTAACAGGAAGCAGAAAGAGTCCAAGCTCAGTTTACTAAATTTATACCTCAAAGGCACACCACAATAAGCCACCTCCTCAGCTCACCCTACGAGCCTACAGTTACCACCCAATTAATCTCTATCAGGGGATTATTTCACTAATTGGGTTAAGGCTCTCATAACCTGATCTAAACCTTCCTACATTGTATTACGATGAGCTTTTGGGAACACCTAACATCTAAACCATAACATGTCCTAAATATTAAATGTGAACATATAGTTAATGTAAAAATATTCTCTATTAACACTTAACATATTAGCCTTATTTCTTATTCATCAGGATCTTGTGAGCTTGCATTTAATAAGAGTTGACAACTTCTAGTCCAGTTAACCTCAGTACCCTAAGACAGACCAGATTCTTAACTATGCATAAATTGGACCAAAACATTAGCATCCAATGAAAGCATTTAATAGTAAATCATCCTACTAGCCTCTCTTGGTGAACCAAACTATTATTGAATGACAAAATATTTTACTAAATTTCCATATACATATAAAATATTCATAATCATAAATACACATAATTTGGGGCTGGAGTAGTGGCTCAGCAGTTATGCGCTTGCCTGGCATGCACAAGTACGTGAGTTCAAACTCCAGCACCACGTACACAATGAAGTCTCAGAGCAATGAAAGCCATGTGAAAAACTAAATAAAAAATTGATTCTCTTTCACACTGTCCCCTCTTTCTTTAAAATAAATAAATAAATACACATAATTTGATAAATTTCACAGTGAATTAACTTTGTAAACAGAAGCAAGAAACAAAGAATTATCATCACTTTGAATTCTCTCACAGTCCCTCCTATTTCATAATAAACCTCCAAAGGGTAACTACAGTTTTTATATAAATATCAGTACTTAATTTGGTCTGTTTTTTAACTTTATAAAAATGGAATCTACATTACATATTCTTTGGTATTTCCATTATTCTCTATTATTTAATTCAAAATTATATTAATTTCACCCATATAATAGTATCCAGGCTAAAACTGCATTTGTGTGCATGTCTATATGTGTGTTATTTTATGAATATAGTTTAGTTGATTTATCTGTTCTTCTGTTCCAGACCATTGCAGTTGGTACTGTTCTTCATTTCTTGAATCTCATGAATACAGCTGCAATGAATATTTTTGTAATGTCTTTCCTCGAGCATATGTGTGTATTTCTGTTATGCATGTATTTTCCATTAGTAAAATTTCTGGATCATAGATTATGAACAGAACCAAATACTTTTCCAAGTGCCTATATCAATTACATTGCCAGCGGGAGTGTATGATAGATAGTTTGAGTTACTCCACTTCCTGGCCCCACTTTATTCACCTCTTAAACTACAAGAACATTTGTACTACTCTAGCACACTGATTTTTTGTAAGTAATTTTAATTAAAATATGTTTTTAAGTGCTTACTGTATGGCATTACTTTTTAATATGGGCTTTGGATATGAGCTTTCTTGATGACAGGCAAATGAAAACTTAAAAGAATAATTTTCTAGCAATTTCAGCTAAAATTCAAAATCGGAAAATTAGGAACTTCATTCTATTTTAAAAAAGAAGAGAAAATTTTCATAACCAGGTTATGAAATATAAAGTCATCTTTTAAAGCTTCCTTTCAGGAAGTTTGCCTTGACAATTAAAAAAAACAGCCTTAATGAAAATTAGCTTATAGTTTATGGTGATTAAAAGATTCATTTGTAGACATTAAATTTTACAATATAGTTGTCTAAATGAAGATTTGTTGAATCTGAAAATAAATGCTCTAGACAGTTTTGTATAATAGAGGACAAAAGCTCAAGAGATCCTTATTGTATCTTAAGATGATCAAAGTATACTTTTCCAAATAAAATTAGTCTTACAGCTGTGTCCCTGTAAGTCTTAAAATAAGAAGCCAAGCAAACAATTACCAAAGTTAATAAAAAAAAACTGTGATTCTTTTTGTCTTTAGCTATTTGCATGTTCAGATTTGTATTGCAAAACCCAGTATCATTAGTAAATGAAAACTCTTTGAACATATGCTGATAAAGACCACTAACATCTAGATTAAGATGGGACCTACAAATAACATTCCTTGCTATTTCTGAAGAAAAATCATACAAAATAAGCTCGGCAGTAGGGAGAAAGAAGTGTAACAGAATTGATGTTAAGAGTCTTTGCTTTTTCTATAACTTTCCTTATATATTGAGCAAAGGATTTTACCTACCACTCATTTCCACTGATTTTGTGTCTGTGTGTGTATGAGTGAGTGTGCATCATCCAAGATTAGAGTGTACAAATAACATATTAACATGCTAATTTTTTTATTTATTTTTTTAAAGAGAGAAGGACAGTGAGAGAGAGAGACACACACAGAGAGAGAATCAATTTTTATTGAGTTTTTCACATGACTTTCGTTGCTCTGACACTTAGTTATGTATGTGGGTGCTGGGGTTTGAACCCGTGTACTTTCGCATGCTGGGCAAGCGCTGTAACCACTGAGCCACCACTCCAGCCCCACATGCTAACTTTAAAAGTGTGTTTTAATCCTTGTTTTGTGCACAGCAGAGGTAACAATTAGCTTAACTTTTAAGTTGCTCTATCAGGTTTTAAGCAGAAAAACAAGACAATCTGGGTTTCATTTCATCAAAATCACTCTCATTAGAGCCCCTAGAAGGACTAAGAGGAAGCTAAGACACTTTTTCCCCCCACATTTTTCATCGGTGCATTATAGTTTTACATATTGATGAGAATTGTTACATACTCATACATGCACATAACAATATAATTTAGCCAATATCACTCTCCAACATTTCCCCCCTTCCTCCTTTCCTCACACCCAGTCTTCCCTTTATCCTCTACTGATCTCCTTTGAGTTTTAGAAGATCCTCTCCGACCTTTGCTTTCCTTTTCCTCTCTAGCTTCCACATGAGAGAAATTGTACAACCCTTACCTTTCTGAATTTGACTTATTTCACTTAACATGATGGTCTCTCGTTCCATCCACAGGGGGCTGTTGGAGTCACTCAAGAGAGAGATAATAATATTTGTACAACATAGCAGTGAAGCAACAAACATGGCCAGGTTCTGAGTTTTCTGAAATGAGCAACAAAGAGAATTTTCTGGCAGATTGGATGAGGTATAAGCATAAAAGAAAATTCAAGGATGCAATCAGACTCTTCTGATTAACTGGAAAACAAAACTATCATGAAGGGGTTGGGGAGAGAGGAGAAGGGGCATGCTGAGTCAGAACAACTACATTTTAGTTAGGATGTGTTAAGTTTCAAATGGCTTTTAAACATTTAAGTGGGGCTTTCTAAAAGGTCATTGCATATAGGAACTCTGGTCTGGAAATGTGCATTATAATGTGTGGTTGATATTTAAGCCCTGGGACTGGCTGAACTTCCCAAGAGAACAAGAGTAGATAAGAGAGGAGCTCCAAGGACAAAGAGCTGGGTCCTTTCAATTTTAAAAGGATGATGAGAAAAGGAAAATAACATTAAGAAGGAACTTCTGGTGATTACACAACAAAACCAGCAGAGTGAAACAGAAGTGTGATTTCAAAGGGAAAGAGTGATCATCAGCATCAAATTTGCTTATAAATCAAGAAGAGTCAGAATTTTCTTCTGAATTTTGCAAATAGCTTCAGTGAAGTTTATGCTGTGCTGCAAGTCTAATTAGAGGAGATTTAAAAGAAATTGTAATTAACAGAGGAATTGGGACAATGGGTAAAGCCAACTCTTTCAAGAAATTTTGTTGTTAAAGGAAGCAGAGAAATGAAATAATGATTAGAAAAAATGTGATCAGGAGCCTTTTTTCTTTTTTCAAAATAATAAAAGAAGCATAGCAAGTTCATGCCAAGGAGAAAAGTGGGAGCCAGTTACATGAACTACAAAAGGGATAGAAACTAGCATATGTTTAAAAGGAGGGATTGGCCTTAAAAGGAATCATGGACACGTCTTCCAAATATAAATCATCAGTAAAAAGTTTAGATGAAGATAAAGTACTGAAAATTTCAGAAGAGAGAAGAAATTATCAAGAACTTATTTAGCAGCGTGGAAGAATGAAGAAGTTAGGGAGGTGCAGTAGGATATATACTCATATAACCCCATTAGTTCTTTCACAGTTATAGTTAGTTAAAAACTAAAATCAGTAAGTCCAGGCAGCAGTATCTGTGTGTTTTCACTGCTCACACCCAGAAGCACAATACAAACGCAAGTAGCCAAATATTTGGCTTTGACCATGGTTTTGCTTTACCTTGATGGCTAAGAATCACTTATTTTCCCATTTCATTCATGTATTCAACCCCTCAGTACACATTTTCATTGTGTCTACAGAACAAAAGCTGCCTTTTCAAAGAAAAGCAAAGTATAATTTTAATTAATTGGTTTGTGTTTTCTAGATGTGAGGGTTCCTTTTAGGGCCACTCTTCCATATCTTGTAGCCAAGCACTGAATCCTAAAGCATGCTGAGCTCTCTCATCTTTTCTTATTAATGTTCTAAATATGTTTTATATCATTATTGACATTTTTCAGTATCCTAACTTTGTCTGTTTTGTATTTAGGTATAAAACAAACAAACAAACATACATACATACATACATGTGAACAATAGCAACAGTGAATCTTCTGGGAAATGAAAATTCTTTCCTTTCTTGAGTGTTTTAAAAAAATCTAAGGCATATTATGGATAGCTATGAAGCTCATATAATATTTTTCATAAGAATAAAAATCTTTAACCCTAGTAGAACATAGTGATATCCATATACTCATAAGAACTATCATATTGCTTTGCTGTCTCTTTCCTTCCTAATGATAATGGGTTAATGGCAGGGGGAGTTGACTATCTTCTTATTAGGGAATACCAGGGGGAATATGTACTCAAGTATGTCAAGACCCCAGACAATACTGGGTGTTACTGTATCCACTCCCTCAAGAGCAATTGTGACCAAAGTTCTGTGAAACTTTTCTTCTTTAACCAGAGTACGTAGAACAACCATGTACTCTATACCCTTTGTCCTGAAGCGAATTATTCAATTTTGTTTTGAACATCAAGACATGAATGCAAATAAAATTTCTTTGTACCTAGACTTTGTTTAGAAATGCGAAATTTACATTAAATGCTTAAATTTATAAGATGTATAAATAATTCTTACATTCAATATATGAATGAAGATTTTATGATAAATGTTTTGACACCCATGAAAGACAAGAAATGATATTTACAAAAAGAAATACTATATTCTCAATTTCTTCCTCCTCTCCCTCCCTTCCCCTTATTCTATACTTAGTTTGATTCCCAGTCCCATGTATAAGGAGCAGAGAAATTATCACTCCATTCAAACAAGTAAAAAGCTGAAGAGACTGAAAAATCATCAACTCTCTTCATATACTTAAGAGAACGGAGGACACAAGGCAAATTGCCACTCTCAAAGTGAACCAAGTAAATACAGGGAATTGTGGTGCACAGAAACAGATGCTCAAGAGTGAAGACCTCCACAGGTATCAGTGCCAGGACAGGAAAGTCTGGACTACAAATGGCAATCTGAGGTTCAGTGTTGACAAATCTAAAAGTTTAAAAATTCCACAGCATTCTGTCATGTGGTGGAATACACCATATCTTTGTAGGTTTCATCTTCTGGAGCTTGAATATGCTTTTATCATAAATGTCAGAGAAGGATCTCCTTATATCTGGCAGAGGGAGGAGGAAAGGAATTGATCAGAAATGTGCCCAAGCACTCTGTACTTAATATGGGTGGCCTTCAAAAGAAACTATTTAACATGAACGTGATGTGCATGAAGACAAATAACCAACTTTAGCTAAATGTAGACATCCTGTTCCACTTAAGTTGTAGGAATATAATTGAGAAGCATCTATGAAATTTGCAGTTCAAAGGTGTAGACTCACTAAAGATTGAAGCCTAACCATGCAATTATAGACACTTCCCCTCCTCTGGTACCTTACCATCAAACTGACAAAAGCTTCTTTGGAACAATTCATTTTATCTGACTCATCTGGATAAGAAAAAATTGCAAACAAAAGAAAAAATACATAAAACATACTAGATGCAAACAAAAATAACAACAAAAAGTAAAAATCACACACACATAATTTAAAGAGACAGAGCACACATCAGAATCAGACAAGCAAGATTGTTAACATTAAGAATATAAATTTGAAACAACTATAACTAATTTTCTAATGGCCCTAATGGATAACAGATGGCATAAAAAACAGATAGATAATGTAAACAGAAAAATGGGAATTCTAAGAATGCACGAAAAAGAAATGCTAGAGATCAAAAATATAGCAACATAAATGAAGAATATCTTTCTTTGATGGACTTTTCAGACCAGACATAGCTAAGGAAATGATCTCTGAACTGGAGGATATATCAATATAAACCTCCAAAACTGAAAAGTGAAGAGAAAAAAGTACTGATTTTTAAAAAGTAACAAAAAATCCAAACAGAATATCTAAAGACTATGAAACAGGTACAAAAGTTGTGACTTATGTGTAATGAAAATACAAGAAAGAGGAGAAATTACAGAAGAAATATTTGAATTAATAATTATTGAGGGAGAAGCAAGAAGGCGTTCTGAAGACAAAAGGCTTTCCCTGCACCTCCGTGACTGATCAGGATTTCTTCATCTTCTCACCAGTATATCGAGGTGCATCTGGGGAGATTAGCATTGTGAGCCACCAGTCCTAATCTTAGCAGTAGATTTTAGGAATAGAGACTTGGAAATGGCATGGGGCTTTGTTCTGATCTGTCTCGGCTGCCGCGCGGCAGCAGCTGCCGTTCCACCAGCATTTACAATCTGCCTACACTCCCGCCCGCCCGAGTCACATCTGCAAAGAAAAACCCGCGCAGCTTTAAAATCAGCGTTCTGGCAAGAACCCCTCCCGGACCTGCGTTCTGTTTTGCCACAGGATCAGTGTCTGGAAATAGCGTCCAAACAAGCACAGAGTGGCGGTTTGCGTGGAGGAGGCGGAGCGGGATCAGCAGGGGCGAAGAGGCCAAGCAGGCTTCCATGCTTTGTTCGCTTGCTGGTTGCCGCACTCCCAGCCTGCCCGATCAGGGCGGGACCTCTTTGGGACTGCAAAGCAAGCTCTAGGTGCCCCGTCAGGAAGCAACGGAGATCAAGGGTGGAGACAGAACCAGAAGGCTTGGCTGAAGCTATAAGGAAGTTGTGGGAACAGCGAGGGAAGAGGAGCATCCATTTTTAAAACCACACTCCCTGTCCTGGACCCGCCTCCACCGGGTCTGCAAAACAGGCTCATAAAACTGCGCCTGGATCCAGCAGCTGAACACAGGCAGTCTCAGCAGAGGGTGGGGTCTGGAGCCTGAATCCTCCTCTCATAAAGGATCTGGGACTGAGAAGTAACGGAGTTCAAGGCTCTGTCCTCCCACCATAGACAGCTCTTTCACAGGGCGGAAAAGCTGACCCTCACATCAGGGATCACAGAAGTCATGTCCAACAACTACCAGCAGATGGAGCTCTGATAACATATCTTCTGACTTTCAGATCCCCTGAATACATCTTCAAAAAAAAAGTTAAAACTGGTCATATCCAGCTAAAAATAGAAGATCCATTCCCTGAAAGGACCAGAGAAAATCATACTATCGATACTTCCAGGGTTTTCGTATTAAGTATAAATTTCCTTTTTTTTTCTTTTGCCTTTATTTCAACTTCATTTTCTAGGTGTGTACCAAAGCGATATATGGTGGAGTTTACTGGTTCTCCAATATATAAAAACTCTAGCGTTTTTTTACTTTTCTGTAATGCTAACATTGTAGAACAGTTAACACCTACCCCTCCCCCTTTTTTCTCTTTTTTCTCTTTTTCTTTTTCTATCCCATCTCTTTTCTTTTTTCTCTCTCCTCTTAGAGGGATAATTAACAATAGTAGTTCTTCTTAGTTTGGTAGACTGTTTTTAATGTTTCTTTCTCTTTTCCTTTTTTTCCTATTTAGCATATCTCTGACTCACTCTTACCCATCCGTCCTAGCCCTTTTATCATTCTTGAGAAGAAGGACTCTAGTCAGTGCATAGTAACTGAAATATTTTATGCCTGAAGAGCATAATTCTCAGGGAACACTTCTTCCCTAAAATTTTAGAAATAACCCAAATCCTGCCAATAACCCTTTTACCCTTCCTATATTAGGCCACAGCTATCCTACCTTCCCCTCAGATCTGTATCTTCTTTTCTATTTCTTTCTTCCCTGCTTTATTGCATAGCTAGTAAATCTTCTCTGTTCAATTTCCTTTTCTCTTCAAATGTTTTCCCCTTAGCATTGTCTTGTTCTTTCTATAGCAAATTCTTTAAATCCTCCACTTTCTCACTGTACATATTTGGTATACATAAATCTCTCTCTTAATTTTACCAGCATTACTCCCCCTTCTGACTTCAAATTAGTTAGCTCAATTTCACCCCACAATGTTAAGACTGTGTAAATATTACTGTGGTAATTGTTAATCTGAGTAACACATATTTGTTCCTGAATTTCTGTCATAGGTAGTAGTAATTCTCTAGTATCACCAAAAGTATTGATTATTACTTACATTAGTTGCACAGGCCAAAATTGATAGCCAATTATAGTGGATGCTAAATAACTAATTCACTACTGTTTACTGAAAGCTTTGATTATACATATTGCTACTTTACTTCTAGAACATAAGGTGTTGGAATTCTGCAAAGGTAACAAACAGTTTAGAGTAAAAGGGGTTGTCTTGTGAAATCAACTCTCCTGACAAAACCACATCTCAAACAAGGGTTGGGACAGATCTCCCAACCCAACAGCTTAGTCTGTAAGGCAGAAGACAGGAAAAAGAACCACACAACCTGTAGTGCTCCCACAAAAGGTTCACCTGGTAAATAAGAGAGAAGAATCTCTTCAAGCATGAGAAATAAAACCCAAGAGGCTCACCACAATCCCAAAACTCCCCTGATAGGGGGGCTATGGCCAGGGACTGGGATGAAAATCTAGAACAATATATCAATGACCAGATAACAAAAAGGATCCTCGACTTAAAAGAAGAGATAATGAAGGGAATAACGGAGAAAATCCAAGATTTGAAAGACTTGATTATTACAGTAATAGATTCTCTCAAAAAGGAAGTTACAGACCTCAAATCTATAGTCAATGACATGAAAGGGACCATGCAAGAATTTAATAATAGATTAACTTCAGTAGAAAATAGAACCGCTGCCAACGAAGAAAGAACCTCTGAAAATGAAGACAGGTTGACCAAGCTAGAGCGCTCAGACACCAGAAAGGAAAAAAAAATTAAATGACCATGACCAGTATTTCAAGAATGTCTGGGATGAAATGAAGAGAAACAATCTGAGAATAATTGGAATGCAGGAAGAAATTGAGACGCACACCAGTGGTATGAGAAACATTCCCAAAGAGATCCTGAAAGAAAATTTCCCTCAAATAAAAGTAGAATCTGACATGCTCATCCAGGAAGCTTACAGGACTCCCAATAGGCCTAACCAAAAGAGAAACTCACCTAGACACATCATATTCAAAATGTACAACAGAGATACCAAAGAAACTATATTGAAAGCAGCAAGGGAGAAATGCCAAATCTCATTCAGAGGCAAGCCAATAAGAATTGTATGTGACTTTTAAACCCAGACTCTGGAAGCAAGAAGGTCTTGGAATAATATATTTCAACGTCTAAATGACCACAACATGCAGCCTAGAATTCTATACCCAGCAAAGCTCAGCTTCAAATTTGATGGAGAAATAAAAACTTTCCATGACAAAACAAAACTGGCAGAATTTGTCAACAGAAAACCTGCCCTACAAAGAATTCTCAAGGAAATACACCAGACAGAAGAACAAGCACTTGATACCCATAATCCACAAACTGAAGAAATTCAGTGAAGCTATCACCTACCAAGAACCAACCAAGGCCACCAAGGAAACAACTAAGTAAGACACAATGACTATGAAACAACTGCACACTTCTATATTAACACTGCATGTAAATGGTCTAAATGCACCACTCAAAAGACACAGACTTGCAGACTGGATCAAAAAACATGATCCAACTATATGCTGCTTACAAGAAACTCACCTAACAGGCAAAGATATCCACAGATTAAGGGTGAAAGGATGGAAAAAAATCTACCACGCTCAAGCCCCAAAAAAACAAGCCGGTGTCGCTATACTTATATCCGACAAAGTAAATTTCAATCACAAATCAATCAAAAAGGATAAAGAAGGCCACTACCTAGTACTAAAAGGAACCCTTCAACAGGAAGAAATAACCATAGTTAATATCTACTCTCCAAACAACAGTGCACCCAATTGCGTGAACAAATTACTTCACGACATCAAACCTCTCGTGGATCAAAACACAATCATACTGGGAGACTTCAACACTCCGCTGTCACCATTAGACAGATCATCAAAACAAAAAATCAATAAAGAAATAACCAGCCTGAATAATTTCATAAACCAAATGGACTTCACAGACATATACAGAGTTTTCCATCCTAAATTAGCAGAATACACCTTCTTCTCTGCAGCACATGGATCCTTCTCCAAAATAGATCATATACTGGTTCGTAAAGATAATGTCAGCAAATACAAGAAAGTAGACATTATCCCGTGTGTCCTTTCAGACCACAACGCTATAACCCTAGCAATCAACAGCAATAATCATAACAGAAAGCACACATATTCATGGAGATTGAATAATACCCTATTAAATGAAGAGTGGATCCAAGAAGACATGAAAGAAGCAATCCACAAATTCTTGGGAGAGAATGAAAATGAAGACGCAACATATCGAAACCTCTGGGACAGCATGAAAGCTTTCCTAAGGGGAAAATTCATAGCATTGAGTGCCCACATCAAAAATGAAGAGAGATCCCAAATAAACAAGCTTACACTTCATCTCAAAGCCCTCCAAAAGGAAGAACAAGCTAACCCCAAATCCAGCAGAAGGAAGGAAATAATCAAGATCAGACCTGAAATCAATGAAACTGAAAACAAAAAAACAATAAAAGAATTGATGAAACAAAAAGCTGGTACTTTGAAAAAAATAAACACGATAGATAGGCCCCTAGCAAATCTAACCAAAAGAAGGAGAGAAATGAGGCAAATCAATAAAATCTCCAATGAAAAGAGAACGATCTACAGCAACCCCATAGAAATCCAACAAATTATAAGACTGTATTTTGAAAACCTATACTCCTCCAAATTTGATAACTTGGAAGAAATGGATAAATTTCTTGACACAACATCCCTAAATTGAATCAGGAGGATACTGAGGTTCTAAATGGCCCAATCACAGGCACTGAAATCCAGACAGCAATAAAAGTCTACCAAAGAAGAAAAGCCCAGGACTGGATGGCTTCCCCACTGATTTTTACCACACTTTTGAGGAGGAACTAACTCCTCTCCTTACTAAGCTATTCCAAGAAATTGAAAAGGAGGGAATGCTCCCATCCACTTTTTATGAAGCAACCATAACTCTGATACCAAAACCTGACAAGGATACATCAAAAAAAGAAAACTACTGATCAATATCCCTGATGAATTTCTATGCAAAAATCCTTAGTAAAGTGCTAGCAAACCGTATTCAAAAGCTTATCAAGAAAATAATCCATCATGATCAAGTGGGCTTCATCCC
>PVKS010012959.1:0-52231 GCA_004027875.1 Aplodontia rufa
GGGACTACCTCCTGCCCCCTCCATTCTGGGCCTCAGTTTCCCTTCAGGACTCCCACTCCAGCTCACGGTGCTCACCAGGGCATGGTCGAAGTTGAAGGTGCTGATGTAGTATGCAGAAATGTCAGCAGCAGCCAGGGGACCTGCAATCTGGGCCACAATCCCACATTCATCTAAGGGTTAGGAGAGACACACAAGGTTCACAATGGTCATTGTGGTTACCACATAGGCCTTCCCTAAATCCCAACACAGGGCATAGCCCTCACCAAAGCCCAGGGGCTGTCCACCGATGCGCACCATCCTCCATAGCTCTCCTGAAGAACTGGTCAGCAGGAGGTCACTGGGGAATCTGGGAAGGCACATAAGTGGTGGGCAGGTGTGCATGCTGACCTCAGTCTGGTGTCCTGTCTCCTCCCTCCCAAGGGCTGGCTTAGGGTCTGTTGCCCATCTAGGGTCAGGGGCACATACTTTTTCTGCGTCTCGGCATCCATGACGATGGAGATGTAGCCCTCAATGAGGGAGAAGGCAAAGAATGGAATGGAACTGGGCTCAGGACTGTCTGGAGCTGCTTCCTTGGGGGTACTAGGGAGGGACACAGGGTCAGGGTTTCTGTCAAGAACCCAGCCCCCTTTATCTCCTGTCAGTCTCCAGACCCCAGGGAAGGTGATAGTGGGGATGGGGTAGGACAACGAGCCCATATTTTGTCCATGCCAAAGATGAAAGCCTTCAGAGGTAGAGAGTTTGACCAGGAAATGGTTAGGGGTAGCTCTGTTGATCACAGGAGTGGGCTCTAGCTTTGGAGTTAGGGCCCTCCCTGAATTGATAGGAATCCTGAGACACAGGTGCAGAAAAAGCAATAGATGGGACAAAAGTGATGAGTCAGAATGCAGGGAACAGTGGTGTGAAAGCAGAGACCAAACATACACCTGGCCCACCTGTGCGAGTAGAAGAGGACATCGATGAGGGTTGTGGCGATGGCTGGCAGCGTCTCAGGGTCCAGTGTAAGGACACAGAAGCGATTCTGCGGGCTCTGAATGGGGTGCACTGTGGGGCTGGGCCCTGCTTGAGGTGGACAGGGTGCCAGCTGAAAAGGCATTTGTGGGCTGGGGCGACCCCTGGTGGTCTGTCTGGGAAGGGCCCAGGCCCTGCACAGGTCAAACTCAAGGAACTTCCTGTCCTCCTCCCAATTCATGAAGCAGTCAGCATCTGAAGGTCTGCCCATGTCCCAGACCCACCAGCACAGGGATGAACCCCACTGGGAAGTTTTAAGTTTGACTGCCAAGGGGCAAACCTCACCATGCTGTGTGCGAGAAAAGCCATTGCTTGAATCGTCCCTGGCAACAGGTACAGGCTCCCCACCCACTTCACGGTAAATGTCGAACTCCTGGGCCAGAGTGTGGATCACCACAGACAGGTCCTGCTCTCGCACCTACGCCACAGCAGATGGCACATCACATGGGTCCCTCAGGTATACGTGCCCAAGCTGCCCTGTGCCTATACCTATAGGAAACTCACCAGGATGAAGTCTGTCTGGTAAGTGGACAGCATCAGCACAGACACATGGTGCTCAGCCAGTGGCGTGATGACCGAGCGAGCGATCTTAGTGACCCCAGCAGCCTGCACTGCCGCACCACTATGTGATGACACATTCATCACCAGCCATGTGGCCTCAGCCACTTGCAGAAATTCAGATGGGGGCAGCTCTGTAGGCAGGAAGCACATGCCTGGTAAAGGCCCAAGGGCTGGCCCTGCCCCTTTCTGAGAGTTATTTTCCATGACTGTGCCTTGGAGGGTTCTAGCAATATAAGGGCAGGACTGGAGACTGGGGTTGTCTCCCTCTAGTTCTGCTGGTGATGCCCATAGGTATGCAAACATTGAAAAGTGCTTTGGGTAAGGTAGTTGAGGGATTGAACCTTAACATTAATGATCTGAGTTCCATACTTGTTTCAATCCCAGTTCTGCAATTTACTTGTTGCATGACATGGGGCAAATGATCTGTTTCCTTATCTGTAAAATGGGATGACAGTATCTATTTCTCATGACTGTTCTGTTCACATGGAACCACTGGGGGGCACCAGCAGATCAGGTCAGCTTGTGGGTGGGAGGGCTCTTCCCCTTTTGCTGACCCACACTTCCCTGCAGTAAGTACAAACTGGGAAACTAAGGCCTGAAGAGAAGCAGCAAGGAGCTAGGCCAAGCTCCAGGTGGTTTGTCTGAGATCCAGGCCTGTAAGAATGGGCTATTTCTGCAGAAGCGGGCTAGAGACATCAGCTTCAAGGCCCAGGGAGGAATCAGGCTGGCGTCCAGTTCTGGGCAAGGGCCAGGGCTAGATTGGCTGCTATTCGCTCAAGCACAGCCAGCAGGTCCCCAGGACCCTGCCTTGGCTGCCTGCTCCTGCATTCCTTCCTCAATCCTCAGACTCCTGGAGTTCCTTGACTAGCAAGGGAGGAGCTCATCCACACAGGGGTGAAAAGTCCAAGAGGAAACAATGCCCCCCTCCCCGGGGTTAAAACAGCTGCAGGAACCGCCCCCACTCCAACTCTTGTCTGAAACTGTAGCTGAGACCCCCTTACTTGGCCTAGGCTATTGAATGCCCCTCCCTCACGAGTTTTACACTTATAAACTTACCGGACCCTGTTAGATCACTACCATAACGATACCCATTTTACACAAATGGAAATAGCTCAGAGAGGGTAACACAGCCAGTGAGTGGTAAAGTACAATTCGAACCCAAATCCATCTGCCTTTTAAGGCCCAAGCTTTTGAGATCTGGATCCCAGCATCGGGTGGAAATCCTGTTAAGAGGGGAACAAGGCAATAGCTCCCACCTTTAAAGCCCTCCTCGTCCACCATGAGCGTGTAATCCTCGGGGGTCTCCGTCAGGCTGAAGAATTTACACCTGGTAGGGAGCGAGGAGGATCCTCAGCCTGGAGTGGAGAACTCCCGGGCGGGCCGGGGTAGGGTGAGGAGGGAAAGCGGCGGGCGAACTTTGCACCACCCGCCCCACAGGACCCCCTGCTGGGCGCCTTCCTACCTCCCACGAGTCTTAATTTCCTCCCTAGAGCAAAGGGGTGTGGGCCCCATCCTCGCAGTCGCGGGCTGTTTTCCACCTCCGAACCTCCCTCCCCTGGAGCCCCCCGCCCCTCCAATACTGGAGGGAGGATAGGCTCACACCCGAGGCGACAACCCACGGGGCGTCGGACCTTGGGTCCCCAGGCCAGCCACTCTGACCTGATGGGAGGCGTCTGGAAGAAGCTCCCCGCAGTGGCCAGGTAGGAATGCCCCCACTTCACACCATTCGGAGTTAAGCATTGCCCACTCCAGGCCGTTTGCGCCTTGACTGGCCCTGGGAAGGAGCCTCCGGGGCCGGATAGGCGGCGGTCCCAGGGAGGGTAGGCCCAGGCCGGATGGTGGCCAGAGGAGGAGAGCCTCCCTTCCCGCTACCCCCCGCCTCGCGGCGATCCTAATCCTGCGACCCTGGCCCGGAGAGACAGCAAAGCGCCCACCCCCTCGGCGCCCCCGAACCCGGGAGCGCACCGGCTGCGGCGGGGCAGGAAGAGCAGCTTGATGAGCGGGTGGGTGTAGAGCCAGAGACCCGGGCGGGCGAGGCTCAGCACCCGCACCCGGTGCTCTAGGATGTGCAGCTCCATCGCGGCTCCCGCAGCCCCAGCCCCGCCGCCAGCTAAACCCAAGCCGGAGGCGGGGCGGTAGGAGTGGCGCTCCGGACTTAAAGGAGCCGCTAGGCCAAGGTAGCTACACCGCCCGCTTCGACGCAGACCTGCAGGGTCTGGCGCCCAGCGGGGCGTCTGGATCCTAGATGGTCACGCCCTTCTAGATGCGAGGCCTATGCGAGGTGGCCACGCCTTCCGATGCCAGGACATCACACTGCTCCAAACCAGCCCTCAGAGCCCCACCCCGAATGGCTCCACCCCTCTAGCCCTAGCTCCAGAAGCACCGCCTGACCCCCACCCGCTCCGAGTCCTCTAGGCCCCGCCTTGACCGCGCCCCCTCCCCGGTTCCGCCCTTTCCGTAGGACGCCCGCCGCATTGGGTTTAGGACGCCGGGGTCGTTTCTGTCCGTAGGCACACACGTGGACATTGTGATTGAGGGCATTAAGACCATGAGGGGTCTCGAAACAAACCGGACCTCGGCTGGGACCGGAACGCTGCCCCCAAGCCCCTGGATCGCGAAGGTGTGGAAGCCTCGGTGCTGTGATTAGCTCCCAACTGTGTGATGGTGGGGCCATTTCTCTGTCCTTTCTCTTATGGCTCCGGATGGGGCAAAAGCCGGCAGAGCTGACAGTGGTGGTGGTGGCAAAGGTCCCCATGGAAATGGCTGTCCTGAACTGGTATTGATAAAATCTCCTCTCCATTTTGTGAGTGAGCTCACCAGGCCTTGGCCACATTTTTCTCACCCAGGTTCCAGAGAAGGCTCCTCACCAGGGGTACAGAGATAAGGAGGGTCCTAGCCATCTCTGTCTTTGGAGTAGAGCACTGAAGGTGCTCCAGCTTGAGGTTTCTCAATACAAACCAAACCCAGAAGTGCTTGAGCTAAGGATGCCCAGGGCACAGACTTCGGGGGGCAGACCAATGCAGTTGAGGTTCACTGGGTACTCAAGACATCACAGCAGGGACTTCAAGCTCTGCAGAGGCCCCCCCCCCCCCTAAGCCTGTAGCCTTTAGCAGAACCCAACTGGCCTGAGCATGTCTATATTTGCTTCAGGCCCAATGATGCCAGTATTACTGGCAGGCACACCAGATTCTTATCAGACCTCTGCAGGCCTAAGACCCCCGAGGCTGAGCAGGCATCAGCAAGTTCAAGTTGGCTCCTTGGTAGAGCTGAGCATGCACCAGGGGACCATTTTAGCTCAACCTTCCTGTGGCTTCAAACTGAGGGTTTGAGGCCTTCTACCTGCTCTGGAACCTACACCACAAGCAGAGAGAGGTCAAACTGTCTCCTCCCTGGTCTCTTGAGTTGAGGGTATTCCCAGGGAACACTGTGCAACCACCATATCCTGGCCTGTCCCCCTGGAGGACTGGGGGAACGAAGAGTGTTTCTCAAAGACTGAGCCCATCTCACCCAGGGCAGGTGAAGATGGGGGTGGGAAAATACAGGGACAAGGGGCAGGAAATGGGTGGTCTCTCTTGAGTTTCCTCTGGCAGTTCACTTCCCTGGTCCTCAGTATCCCCAACTGTACCAGAACGAGATGTCCCAGACACAGGCAATACCTAAATTAAGCTCCCAGGGAGACTCTGCTCCTCCCTCCCCCAAACCAAGTCCCCTATGGCCCAGCCCAGCCTGGTCTCCGGCCAGGAACAGCTGCTATTGTTTGACTGGAAAAGCTGCTTCCTCAGCAGAAGGGGGGGCCTCTCCCAGGGACACCCTGTCCTCACCCTTGCAAGTCATCAGCTGAGACCAAATGCCTGCTGGCCCCTCAGTGGCAGTCAGATCACCTGGAAATCTGGTCAGGAGAGTAAGCTGAGTGAGGGGCTCTGGGTGCTCATGTGTCTCTGCATGTGGGAAGGTGAGGTTCCTTTCCCAATCAGCTGTTTCCTACCTGTCAGGCACATGACATAACCAGGCCTGCCTAGCATGAAGTGCTCAATAAACACAAGGCAGCATTTTTTCAAGGACCCAGGCTTCTCCCCTCACATGTCTGTTTCTGACAGAAGCCTGGGCTGAGCATGTGAGGACATTCATTGTGCCTCACCGCTGGTACCAGCCCCTGACCTACAATGAAGCTAATGAGGGTCCGAAATGACATTAGGCTAGACCTTGGATGGGGAAGAACCTGAATCACTTCTGCAGGGAGTCCCCTTCCCTTTCATCAGTAGGGACCTAAGCCCAGGAAATCACACCCTGCTCTCTCAGTGGTGGGCTCCAAGCCCTAGTGTCCTTTGTCCTTGGCACAGCGTAGGGATGGGGTCAGGGAAGACAAGCGCCAAGAAGAAGGGCTAGTCCTAGATTTAGCAACTCCTTCACCAAAGGTACTTCTCAGTGAGACTAGTGCTGGGTTTCAGAGTGTGAAGAAGAGATGCCAAGCACCAGGGTGTCACCCCTTCACAGTCCCTAGCTACACACCAGTTCTCTACACAAGCCTGTTTATTTCTGTACAAAACCACATTTCTATTTTACACAAAGGGGACCCCACCCACCCCCCTCATGCCAGCACCCCAGTCCTGGGAACATCCCCCAGGATGAGGGGCTGAATGAGGCCCCACCCACCTGGCCCTAGTTTCTGCCTGCCCTGGCTGGCCACCCCAAGCTCCACTCTGGAGAAAATAAATAAGGAGGCTCAGGCAGAGTCTGTGCTGGGCCAGCCAGACTCTGTCCCAGCCCATTGGCCAAGCAGTGGGGCCCTTGGGTGAGAAGGACCTGGAGTGTCAGTCTTCAAACCACATAGGTGTGTGGAGACCCCACACTGGAGCCCTGAGCTTCCAGTGTTACAAGTAGGTGTCCTCACTCTCCTGGGATGTCAAGCTGTCCTGGGAGGGGTGGTGCACTAAGTCCTGGGGTACCGAGTTCTGGGGGACTGGGTCCTGGGAAGCCAGGTCCTTTGAGGGGACATTCTGAGGGGGACACGCATCTCCTGCAGCCGTCACTACTGTAGCTTGATTGGGAGCCAGAAGCTTGTCCAGTTGCCCACGTGCTTTTGTCTGCTTCCGCTGTTCCTTCTGGACCTGCTTGGGAGGCTTGGGCTTGGCTTTGGAGCCAGGGAGGGGTGCATCTAGGGGTAGGCGAATGGACGGTGAAGTTTGTAAAGCAGGCCGGGGGCCGGGCTCTGCATCTAGGATGGCCTTGGCACCATGCAGCCTGGGTGGGGAGCGACACTGCAGCTCACCCCGTGTTTCCTGCCAGCGCCGCAGCTGGATGAGGTGTTCACGCTCAATCTGGCGCTCTGTCACAGGCAATTCAACCACCTGCAGGGACAGTGAGAGGCAGGTGGGCACCAGGAGGAAGGACCATCGCCATCTATCCTCCAGTCTGGGCCCCTGCTCTGCCTCCTTAGCATCCCCCAGAGCTCTGGTTGCTAAAGGCTGTCACCAGGAAGGATGGGAATCTGGTCCCAAGCTGTGGTCACAAAGTCCCAGAGACGAGTGCTAGGGAAACTGGGCACCTGAGACTCACTGCCTCAGTGGAGAAAGCTGCCCACAATACATAGGTCCATTGGCATTTCTTACTGGGCAGGAGAAATAAGACTCAGGGCAACACCCACTCTTGGCCCACATGCCCCACCACCACCACTTCCCAGGGCACCCTGGCTTCCTAGACTCAAATTCCAGCTCCATCACTTTCTGGTTGGTGACTAGAGAAGTCACTTTATGATCCTGCCTCTGTGAGCCTCCATTTCCCCCTGTGTAAAATGGGGATAATGGCACAGTCTGCAGCAGCTGCTGGTGAAGCAGGTGCAAAAATGGGCTATTGACAGGGCACAGTGGCTCATGCCTGTAATCCCAGCAGCTTGTGAGGCTGAGACAGAGGATCACAAGTTTGAGGCCAGCCTCAGTAATTTAGCGAGGCCCTAAGCAACTTAGTAAGACCCATTTCTCAAAATAAAAAATAAAAGGTCTGGGGATGTGCCTCAGTGGTAAAGTATCCCTGGGTTTAATCCCTACTACCAAAAATTAAAATTAAAAAGGGCTGTCACTCTTCTGCTTCTGTCCCCTTCAGTGGCATCAGCCTCCACCCAGAGAAGCTGGCCATTCATATGTCACCTCATTATAACCTGAGAGACTGGTATCCACAAAGAAAAAGAAGAGAAAATAAAGCCAAGACTGTGAACGTGGGCCAAGGGAGGAAGCAGAGGTTATGGGTTGCAGCTCCTCTTCATTCCCAAATGGTTTGGATAAGGAAGGTACTGCAAACCAAGGACTCTCTATGCCCCACACAGACAAGAAGGTGAGGTTCACCTGCTCTCTTCATGGTTACTGTGTAGTGGACCCAGCATGGGTGGCCCAACCTTGGGGGCAGGACTCCACCAATTCCTCCTCCCTCCCAGGGACAAGGGACAGATGGGGGCCACACCTCCTGGACCAGGAAGGCCTCCTGCATGATCTTGGGGCTGAGGCTCCGCAGTTGCTCGATGGTCTCATACTGGCCCTGGCAGGCTTTGAGCTTCTCTGGGGAGCCCAGTGCGTGCTTCAGCAGCACCAGTCCCACCCGGAAAATGATCTTGACTCCTGCAGGGGGGCAGATGGTGAGTGCAAGGGGGCCTCTATGGGGGCTCTGGCACTTCCCCCAGCCTAGCCTGGTTACCTTCACAGAAGAACATGTCCCAGACACGCAGCACAGAGCTCCAGGGCAGAGTGCGGGCAAAGGCGCACATGAACCACTCTGTCATGTACAGCAGTGGATCAATCTTCTGCCGACTGAGGTGCTTGTGGGCCACAGGTGACACCTTCTGCAGCAGTGAGAAGAGAATCTCGCCATCCAGCTGGATCGCCTCCTGGGGGGACACCAAGGCCACAGGGCCATGACCACCGCTACAGGGACTCCTAGCACCAGGCAGACATTTATTTATTCATCAGGTGGCACTGGGATATAACAGTGGTCCCCCTCATGGACCTTACGGTGAAAAGGAGCCCATGAGCAGAGACTAGGGGAGGGGATGATGGTGCTGAGTGCACCACACATGGCAGGACAGGAACTCTCAGCAAGCACATGCCAGAGGATCCTACCTGTGCAGGCCAAGGAAAGCACCCCGCAAGCTGGAAACTGAGGGAAAGGAGTTTTCAGGGGAAGGAGAGGGGAATGGAGCTTCAGGCAGATGTTTACACCTATACCAAGGCCAAGGCAGGAAGAACTTGATGCTCTGGAGGAATTTCAATCCTACCAAATAGGCCAAGTGGCTGGAGGAAGAGACGGAGGATAGTATGGTACAAACGACACCAGTGTGTGGGAGACCTGACCCTGGGACTACAGCCTGGAGTGGCTGTAGAAAAGGGCCTGGAAGGACCACTAAGGGCGCCCAGCTGGGGGCAGGTCCCAGCCAGTGGAGTACTCACCAGTTTCTCACTGTAGTAGCCAGGTAGGTACTTCTCACAGATCTGTACCAGACACCAAAAGGCTTGCTGTGGGCAAGAAAGACATGAGGCCTCGCTGCTGGGGTTGGTCCCTTGCCCACCCAGATGCCCAGGGCCTAGTGGTACCTCAGCAGGCATGTGCATGAGCAGAACGGCAGCAATAGGTGCCTGGGCCTGGCAGTAGCCCTCCTCAGGTCGGTACAGTGTATAGGCCTTCAGCACACGGAACAGGTCCTGCTGGCTGTGGAGAGGCCAGGCAGCGCAGCCATGACAGGTTTAATACTGCTACCCACCGCCTCACCTATAACCCATGGGACCAGAGACCTCCCACAGAATCTGTACTTCCCTGGAAAGGGGAAGTGACCTGTTTGTAGTCATCAAAGGGTTGGCCTCCCACTGTAGCACATGGACTCTCACCTGATCAGAGAAGGAAGGTGGGGAGAACTCCCCTATGCCAAATGAGGGCAATGGCAAGACCAGGGCAGAATGCCACAGTGATACAGGGTAAGGAAGTATCAGGTTGGAGCCTGGGGCCCCCTCACTGGCAGCTTTTCCCAAGTCCACTCTGGTGTCCTTGCCTGTCACATCTCTCCCTTCCTGGGTTTCTGTAGTGTAGTGGTTATCACGTTCGCCTGACATCTCTCCCTTCCTGTATACCCTCTACCCACCCAATGCCCTGTTCCCCTTTTCCTACATCCATGTATAGAAGGCCAGACTGGGCAAGCTCTAGCAGACTTGGGAATAGATGTGAAAGCTGCCCAGAGGAGATGCTAAGAACACTATCAGACACAAATCAAAGAAGGGAAATATTAACAGTGGAGTTTGGGCCACCTGGCTTCTGGGCCCCAAAGATACCCCCAAACTCATTGCAACTGTTCTGTCTCCTGAGAGACAGGCCCTTGAGCCCTGTCCCAGCCCACATACCCAGCCTACTCACCCATGCCCACCCCGGGACACAAACATCTCATGGAAAGGGAACTGTCGGTGCAGATCACGCTCAATCACATCCAGCCATTTAGGGTCCCCAGGAGACAAATCCAGCTCCTGGAAACAAGAGCAAAGGCACATATAAGGCACTCAGGAGGGGAGCACTCCTAGCAGAATACAGCTGGTTCCTGGTGTAGGAAGAGCCCTCCACCAGGAGCAAGCCTATCTAATCCCATCAAGGGACCAGGCCTTTCCTAAAAACAGGTGAGGAAGCCCAGTTAAGAAAATGGTCAGGTGAGGCAGGGCCCTGGAAACCCTGAGAGGTGACCCTAGCTCTAGGAAGACCTGTGTGGGCAAGAGTATTCATCCCAGCTGTGGCTGGAATAACCTTTTCAGTCAGGACTCAGTGTATTTAAGGATGATATCACATCCTTAAGATGGAAGGCCACTTATCCAGTAGCTCTCACCTGTTACCATAGCTAGGTGCCAGGTTGCTGAGCTGAGCACAGAGCACCTATGAACCTCACTGACTCTTCTCAACCCCAAAGACAGGTCCTATATGAAAGTCACTTGCCCAAAGCTTTGTATCTAGAAAAATGGTGGAGCTGGAACTAGGAGGCAGGTGTGACTCAGCTGCCAGCTCCACATCCTTGCCTCCTATGCCAGTGGGATCACCTATTCAAGAAGGGTGTATGTGTGTGTGTGTGTGTGAGAGAGAGAGAAATCTACACAGCACTATGGGAAGGCCATGAAATCTATCAAGCCATTAGCCTCAGGTATTTCTCTGGGTACTGGAGTTTCAACAAAGTTTTACTTTCTTTGAACTTCCAGGAACATTTTAGCATGTGTGCCTTTATAAAAACAATAAAGCTGTAACGGAAAGAAAAATGGTTTCTTAGTCATTTGAAATGTTCTTTCTCAATTTGCATGTCAATTATATCATGTGTATTATTTATCAAAGCTCAATGAACAGCACACTTGAGATCTGTACATTTTTCTCTATGTAAATTTATATCTCAATTTTTAGAAAAAGAAAAAAATATGAAGGAAACTCAGAGGGCTGAGCAGGGAAGCAGAGCCAAGTACAAGCTGCAGCAGCAGGAAAGGTGCTGGAGAGGGAGGGAGGTTTGCAGTCCCGTTCCCTCTCATGCTCCTTAGACGGGGTGTCGAGCATTAAACCAAAGAACTTAGGATGCCTGAAACTTGACTAAATAGTAAATACTAAAATAAAAGGTTAGGACTGGAGCAATGGCTCGGTGGTTACGGCACTTGTCCGGCAGGCCCAAGTACACAGGTTCAAACCCCAGCACCCACATACACAATTGTCAGAGCAATGAAAACCATGTGAAAAACTCAATAAAAATTGATTCTCTCTCTCTCTGACTCTCTCTCACTGTCCTTCTCTCTTTAAAAAAAATAAATAAATAAATAAAATAAAAGGTTAAAGAGTTGGAGTTGGAGCAGAGGCTCAGCAGTTACAGTACTTGCCTGGCATGTGCAAGGACACATGTTTGAACCCCAGCACCATATACACAATGAAGTGCTGGAGTAACAAAAGCCACATGAAAAACTAAATAATCTCTCACTATCCCTGTCTCTCTCTTAAGAAAAAAAAAAAAAAAACAGTACTCAAGATTGGAGGGTGGTGGAAGGGGATGGAAATTTCACAATGGAGGGAGGGTGTGTCATCCTCTGGAGCCTCATGAACATGAAGGCTCAAGACAGGGTGTGTTGGTGTCCTGTGTACTCCTAGGTGGTATCTGAGCACAATTCAATTTAGGTTTTTTCAGAAGGGGAGGAGGTGCCCACAAATTCTCCTGGTGGTTCCCATGAGGTATAAGGACCTGAACCTCCAAAATCAGTTCCTGGGATGTGTCCATCTGATACCTCAGCAGCCCAAAGCACCTGACCACCCACAGGCTGATGAGAAAGATAAAGAGGTAGCTACAGGGAATTTGGGGAAATCAAAGGATGCAATCACTGGGCCTGCAGCCTCTTTAAGCCTGCACAGTGCTGGTGCCATCATGAGGTGAAAGCAGAGCAGAAAAATAGGTGAAAAAAGAACAGAAGGTCCTGCCTACCCAAAAAAGGCAGAAGAAATAGCAAGTGCAGGAGAAAATGAATTAGCCAAGGTCTACCGAACCTGTCCTGACTGCTGAGATGAGACCAGACACCTGGGCCAAGGTGCTGACAGGAGGACCCAGAAGCACAGGAACACCACAGCCTCATTAGACCCCCACTGTGGCTCATGCAATATGAGGAAATGGAGAAAGCTTCCCATTCCTGTTTGCTTCCTCTGGGTCATCTACAAGAAAAGTCCTTCCAGGTATGCTTGCTAACCAGTCTGGGTCCCCAGGACTGTTTCAGGGACCTGCTGCTCAGTTTCAGAGCATCAAGAAGATCTT
Organism: Aplodontia rufa; assembly: GCA_004027875.1. NCBI lineage: Eukaryota > Metazoa > Chordata > Mammalia > Rodentia > Aplodontiidae > Aplodontia > Aplodontia rufa. The sequence continues at coordinate 12,353 of PVKS010012959.1, forward strand.
TTCTTAGCAAATCAACTTCCCTTCACAAGCAACCTTTTAGATATCACAGAGGGTAGCCAGTTCTTCTCTGACATAATGCTCTGCATACACATGCACAGAACTTTGCTTGGCTGCGCCTGCTGAGGACATGCTCAGACCTGCTGAACTGTGCAACCAGGAGGCTGGCCGGAGACCCATGTTCTTGGCTCTCAGGGCTGTACTCTGGCAGCCTGACTTAGCTATGGACTTGAGACAGGGCTCTCATTCCTAGTTTCCTACCCTATCCAGATACAGCCTCTTGGAATGGAGCTGTAGCCACTGGGAGGAAGACTGATTTGGAGAAGCCACTCTAGTGGGGTCTGGTATTGGTGCTCTTTGGGTATATTCAATCACCCTGATTCAGAGTTGTGCCAGGCATATACCCCACGAGTACTCCTCTTCCCTGGGGCCAAGTACTGCCAGCAAATAGCTCTTAGCCTTTTCAGGGCAATAGCAGAAACTCCAGACTGCCCTGCTATGCTCCTACCTACCTTTCTCAGAAAACAGTTCAGGCCAGACAGGAGTGTTCACTGAAGCATGAAGGATATCAACAAAGAAGTGGTGGTTAACAACTCTGTCTCACTGCCTGTCATTAGTCCCAAGGGCCTGGGAGAAACCCCGATGCCTGGGGCCAGGTCTGGCACATAAGGGATAACTCGGGGGAAGCCGACTGCTTCCCCATAGTTCCCCAGGGAAGCAGGGTGGAAGAAATGCCCAGCTCAGCGAATGGAAGAGTATTATACTCTGGTCAGCCACTGAGATGGAACAGCAGGAAGGTGGTGGGGGCAGAAGGAGGCATAGCTGCAGAGGGTACCATCTCTGGTCACTGAATGGTTTTTGATCTCCGAGGGCAGTGGTGTGACACTGCCACCTCCAGGGCTGATGACCTCTTTAGGAAACATAGGTGGACCATGTCTGGCTGGGTTTAGAGGCAGGAGAAACAGAAGAGGAGGCCAGGCAGTACCAAGGGTCCTGTGCTCCTGCTAGGCAAGCCCCACAAAGGCCCAGTGCACAGGCCCAAAACAGTCAGGGAAGTGTTCTGAGTGTCCCCTTCTGAGGACTAACAGCTGGGAAGTAGCACAGTGTGCTGAGTTGTGAGTGGCAAACCTGTCCATCCCATTAAGATCTATTTAAGGCTGGAGCTTCAGATGAACAGAGACTCCAGGAGTCATGAATCCCCAGGACTGTGCCAATCTGGCCAGCTAGTCCTAATTGTTAAGCACAAGAGTGAAGGTTCTGTCAACTGACCCCACCTCACCCCCAGTAGAACATGGGAGACCGCTGCCATGAGACATGGAAAGAAGGGTATGGTAAAGGAAGGGAAACTCACATCAAACTTTCCAGGGTTCTGCTGTAGCTTCACCTTGCCTCCTGACAGGTACTGCCAAGCACGACCCCGCAGAGAAGGTGGGATGCCTTTCTGGCACCTCAGACGGATCTGAAAGTCAAAAGCACAGCTGTGCCCATGCATCCACCCCGGCAGCTCGAGTCAGGGCCCTCTGCCAGGGGGTGGTGAGCCCTCACTGAGCACATCAGATTCTGCTGGTGCTCCAGTCCCCTACATAAGAGGGAGCATATATAAAGTCCTCTATATAAAAGGGAGTATATGACCAATACATATCCTCCCAAATTTTTTAAAGAAAGAGAGCAAGTGTGTTAAATATTTTTTTTTAATTTGGTTTTTGTTTTTCCTCCACTTAGTTGTATATGTGGTGCTGGGGATCAAACTCAGGTCCTTGCCCATGCCAGGCAAGAGCTCCATCGCTGAGCTACCTCTCCAGCCCCTCCCATATGTTTTATATTTTAAATCATCTCTAGATTATTTATAATACCTAATGAAGTGTAAATGTCATGTAAATAGTTATTATATTGTATTGTTCAGGGAATGACAAAGAAATAAAGTTTGTATATATTCAGCAAACATAACCATTGTAGGTCTAATTATACTTTTGATCTCTGGCTGAATCTACTGTTGTGAACCTACAGATACTAAGGGCTGACTATATCTTCTGAATCAAAATGGAACCAAACAAGTTGGGCCACCCCTAGTTTGTCACCAGGGAGGGATATGCACCACGTAAGGCACAACTGCAGCCATAGGGAAGGTTGTTCCAGAATGCACCCAGAGGTGTGGCCCAGGCACTTTCATGGAGGGTCCTGGTTTAGGTAGCTGTGTGGCAGGACAAAGCCAGCCTGGAGGAGAAACTTCAGCAGAACTCAAAAGGACAGTGGGGAATGCTCAAGTGGCTCCCTCATTGTTTTGTTCAGGAATCCCCTCTCTTCTCCTCTCCCTGACCCTGAACCCAGAGATCCCTAGTCAGGGTCAGGGAGAGAGGCAGCTGGCCAGAGGTCAGTTCTGATCTCAGCTCTTACTATGGGATGTAGGCAGGAGACTGGGGTACGCCCTCAGTCCCATGCACTATGCAGCCTGGCCTGCAGGAGATAAGAACACAGGGCATGAGAAGAGCAGCAGATGTGGATCTGAATCCTGTAGTGGACTTGGGTTAATTAATCATTTCTCACCAACTTTAAGATCTGAATGATGTTACTTACTACTCTACAGATTTGCTGAAAAGATTCCATTAGAAGGGGGCAAATGTGAGCTAGAGCAGTGGCTCAGTGGTTTTGGTGCTTTCATCATATTCACAGGTTCAAACCCTAGCACCATGTACACAACGAAGTACCAGAGCAATGAAAGTCACATGAAAAACTAAATAAAATTGATTCTCTCTTTCTCTTTAAAAAAAATTGGAAAGAAAGAAGGCAAATGCACAATCTGTGGCTTCCTCTGAACCCTCCATCTCAGAAGGATACTTAACACAGAAGCTCTAGGACCTCAGCTCATGCCTAACTTTCCCTCACCTGGAAACCCCCTCAAACAGCTCCACTGGAAACTCTCAGAAGAGGGAGAACAGAAGACCTCGCCTTCCTGATGACCAGCACAAATATGAGAAAACTTTCCAAGGGTCAAAGATAGTCAAAAACCAGGAAGGAGACAAGCAGGCAGGCTGCAGACAGTGGAGAACAGCAGCCAGGCTACTCATAAGACAAGCTTGAGCTGCTGGGATTGCCTGGAAAAGGGGGAGAGGAAGGGAGTGGAGAACTGCCCCAGACTGGGAAGTATCCTGCTGCTGTAGGACAAGGGTCACTTTAAGGAAGCCACTTTGGCCAGGCTTTGGCAACTGACTGGACATAATTCAGCCCAGAACCACAGGTCCCTCAAGCTCACATACTGACAAAGCCCAACCTGAGGCAGCTCCAACATTATAGGCCCCTGTCACATGTGGCCTGCTCCAGGTGATCCCTGGAGTACTTTCAGTCCACTGAGGTTCCCCAAGGGGCTCTACTCTCACACAGACTCAAGGTAGGGAGCGAGAGCTAGAAAGCCAGGAGCGCAGACTGGGATAAAGAAATGGTGTTCAGGCTTCTTCCATCTGGCCTTGTACTTTCCTCAGCAGTCATCCACCCCGTCTGTCTGCCTCAGGGAAGATGGTGGGGATGAGTTAGGACAAGGTTCAAGAAAGTGCTCCCAGAAAGCACAAGGATTACCATTATCTTATGCAATGCTTTGGGGAAGGGGACTCTGATGACAGTTGAGTAAGGTCACATCCCTGCCTGCTAAACTCTGGGACAGCAGGGCCACTATTAAGCAAACACAGGTCAGGGCTTACAGGGAAAGACTATGTTCTAGTCACAGACCTGAGTGTCCATATTTCTGTCCTGGACCCAGCTGGGGGTATTGAGGGATGCCACCCTCCTGGCAGAACTAAGGATGAGTCCAGGAGGAGTGTTAAATCTGAGCTCTTTCCCAAAACAGATACGGTCCTTTCTGTGCCATGACTTCCTGACCACACAAGATCACAAGCCTCCACAACCACGCAGAAAGAGCTCCCAGGGTAGGGTCTGGGGTGGCCACAGTTGAGAAGGAAAGAGGGGTACTCTGTAGGGATCCTGGTCTGAAGTAGAGCAGTGGATCAAAGCCTCTAGGTAGGGAGGGTTGAAGCAGGCTTGTGGAGTCCTCTACTGGGCAGGAGCAGACCTGGGCTCTAACCATAATGCCAGAGAAGCAAAGGGGAAAAGGTGGTACTGCTAAATGTCATGCTGAGAGAGTTCCTCAAGGTTCTCTTCAGGAATCCCTGTTTGCAAGGGAGGTCAGGGAAAGAAAGCCAGAGCCATAGTCCCTGACAGCCACCAGTTACCATAACAGACAGCTAGAGAGCAAGCTATAGCACAGAGAAGGGCCGGAGGAAGGATGAAGTAGGAATACATACCCTAAAGTTAGGCAGGAAACAGTCGAGGAATAACTGCCTTAAAAATATTTTTTAAAAAAGAGCCAGGAATAGATCATATGACTGTTATCCTAGCTACTCAAAGAGGCTAAGGCAGGAGGATCACAAGTTTGAAGCCAGTCTTGGTAACTTAGCAAGACTCCCTCTCAAGGATAATGGTGGAGGGGCTGCAGGGGTGGCTCAGTGGTTGGAGCGCTCACCTGGCATGTTTAAGGACCCAGGTTCTAATCCCAGCACCACATACACAACTAAATGTTGGAGAAACAAGACATGATGAAAAACTAAATATAGTTGATATGCGCTCTGCTCTCTCTCTTTCTCTGACTCCGTCCTCTCTTTAAAAATAAATAAATAAGGGTGGGGAGTGGAGTTCAGTGTTGGAACACTTGCATAGCATGCATGAGGCCCAGGATTCAATCCTCAGTACTGGAAAACAAACAAAACAACAACAACAACCAAAAACACTTTTTTTTTTTCTTGAGAGAAAGATTGGCATTTGAAAGATTCTCTAATAAGCCAAAAATAAGTGCCCCACATAGAATAGCAAGAAAGAGCGCAGGCCTGCATGAGCCTCTCCAACCACAGACAGCACAAGGCTTTACAGTCCGATGAAGTACTTGTAAGTACTCCCTCATGGGAGCCTTACAACAGGATTATCTCTCCCACTTGAACAGGGAAACTGAAGCTCAGCGGGTGGGGGACTTGCCCCAAAGTTACACAACTAGACATGGGTGTAAAAAGTGGAAAGGCATGGGACTGGCCTATCCCTGACTGTCAGTCCTGAGCTTTCTGCTAGTCCACTGGGTCAGTGGTACGAGATCAGACCAGTGTGTCAGCTGACAACAGAAAGGCTCACTGTGGACTGAGAACTTATGCAGAGATACTGTGGCTATGAGGGTCTGGGCATGTCTCCTTTAGGTCAGGGAATAATTAGATCTTGCTGAGGGTAGACATAGACATTGACATACACATTTCAGAATGGTAGGCAAGCACATTCCCATGGAGTGAGAGATAGTACCTAAGAATAGCCTAACTAGAAAAGACTCCTAGTTTTCATTTTTAAAAAATCATAAATTGTGAGGTTACTTTGTTTTTGCTTTGGCCAGGAGACAAAAGAGAAATTAGTAAGTTAACCTAGAGGGTAAAGAAGGCCCTTACTGTGTTGGTTAAGATGGCATATGCTAAAGTTATACTTCCTGGGTTCGAATCTTGATTCCACAGGTCATTCACCAGTGTGAATACTGCCACTACTACCAATCTGATGGGGTAATACAAGGATTTTCAGGGTCAAGTGCTCAGCACTCTGCCAATGATCCCCACAAATTAGCTATTATTAGTATTATGAATTCCTCTCTGATTTGATAAGCATTTTAGGCCTTTTCCTTATAGGCTTAGACCAAGGTTGCCCATAAGTGCTATTTTCTACAAACAACTTTGAGGTTTAACTCCAGGACAAAGTTCTGTGATTCTGAAATCATCTGCTAGGGTCCAGCCTTTCCTCTGTCCTCCAGCCAGCTTCTGTTCCCTGTTTGGCTAATGGAGGACACCTAAGGCAGCCTGGCAGTTGCCCCTGCTCTCCTAAGCTGATGATATTTCTCCCTCTCCCTCCTCCTCCTCAGGTACTGCCAACTCCCAGCCCAAGTCCCAAGGCCAGGCCCCTCACCTTTTTGTGCTTCTTGGCCATCCATTTGTCCCAGTTGTTGAGCATGTCCAGCCATTTGGACTCCCTCTGCCTCAGTACCTCCAGGGGGACTTCCTCCAGCCTGTAGAGCAGAGGGCAGTATCCATCAGATGTGCCAAGTGAAGCAAAGGCCCTTGCTTCCACCCCAGCTACCAGCCTGGCCAGACCTGTATCCTCCCTGCTATCCTTCCCTGCACTTCCCTTCAGGACTGTGAACTCATGAATGCCCTACTGCATAGGAGAGGAAATGTGCCCCCCCCTCCCTGAAAGGCACAGGCCAGAGAAACCAGGTTCAAATGCCTACTCCCTAAATATGTCAAAGGGCAAGGGCCACCATGCCTCTCTGAGGCAGAGGCTAAGTGTGTGTATCTGTGCACCAAAGCCAAACATTCCTGTCTTGGGCCTGCCTCAGTAAATAAGGTTCTTCAGAGGACCTGTGTGCTAGGAGCAGAGTTGGACACAAAAACTAGTCAAACAAGTACAGAAACAACATACTCACCTCTTCACCAGAGCCAAACCAGTTACTCAGAGTTTCTCCAATTACACCCTGACCTTTTCCCACCTCTTATCCTTTACTCATGCCAATCCCTTGGCAGGAATGCTCCCCAAATTGTCTCTACCTATTAAAATCTTCATATGTTTCAAAGTACCTTCAAACACCACCATGTATATTTCTGCAAAACCTACTAACTGAGAAGCTATCACAACCGTGTTAGCACTAGGGCCAGGGCCTCAAGGTGGGCTACAGGAATGTATGTCCATAACTAGAACAAACTCTTGACCTTCATGGAGTTGACACTCTAGTAGGCACTAAGACACACCCAGGCAGGCAGCTCAGCACCGAAGCAGGTGAAGGTGAATGGAAATTCCTCGTTTAGCCAGAGATGCACCAGCTGAGTGGGCCTCTTCCAAGGGGTGAGTCCCAGGAACTCATGAGTTCATAGAACTCTGAGGGGCAAAGGAAAAAAGGAAACTAACAACATCTGTAGTCTAGGCATTCTACATATCTTTTTTTTTTTTTTAAGAGAGAGAGAGAAAGAATCAATTTTATTTAGTTTTTCACATGGCTTTCTTTGCTCCAACACTTTGTGTATATAGGGTTCGAACGAACTCACGTCCTTGTACATGCCAGGCAAGCGCTCTAACTGCTGAGCCACCAATCCAGGCCCTACATATATTTCTTATCTAGCATAGAATCTAATATTGGTAAAATAAATAAGAACACAAAATGCACGTGTGCATCTGACCCACACATACAATTTTATTTTGTTTTGTTTTAAAGAGAGAGATGTTTATTTCTCAAACACCCACCTGTGTACATGGTGCTGGGGTTTGAATTCAGGTCCTCATGCTTGCCAGGCAAATGCTCTAACCACTGAGCCACCGATCTACCCCTCATACTATTTTTTTAAATGATTTTTTAAAGTAGTGGCTTACAGATATTTTACACTTCTTTGTTGTACTTTTGTGTTTTTAAATTTTTCAATTTAGAAAGTATGGGGCTGGGCTAGAGTGGTGGCTTAGCAGTTACAATGCTTGTCTGGCATGCGCCAGATCGCAGGTTCGAACCCCAGGATCACGTACACAATGAAGTATCAGAGCAACAAAAGTCACATGAAAAACTAAATGAAATTGATTTGATTCTCTCTCTCTCTCTCTCTCACTGTCCCTTTCTCTCTTTAAAAAAGAAAGTACGGAGTAGAGCGGTGGCTCAATGGTTGGAGTGCTTGCCTGGCATGTGCAAGGACCCAGGTTTGAACTCCAGCACCATACACACAACTAAGTGTTGGAGAAACAAAGGCCAGATCAAAAACTAAATAAAGTTGATTCTCTCTTTTTCTCACTCTCTCTTTAAAAAAAAAATTTAAGAAAGTACTTGACAGTGTTAAGAAAATTAAATATTGAGCTGAAGCAGTGGCACAATGTTTGGAGCACTTGCCTGGCATGCATGAGGACCCAGGTTCAAGCCTCTGTATCACATACACAACTAAGTGTTGGAGCAATGAAAATCAGATGAAAAACTAAATGAAGTTGATTCTCTTTCTCTCCCTCTTAAAAAAAAAAAGAAAATGAAATGCAATATCAATGAGAGATGAGGAAAGAGACTCAGAGAGGTAAGATATACAGGAAGGTAACTTGCTTGGGTCAAATAGCAAACCAGTGGGAAAACTGGGACTCGTTTCCAAGCCACGTCTTAGCCCAGCCAGAGCTGGCATTCAGTTCTGCCTGACTTTCCAGAGAGGGGCACAGGGTGGGAGGGTGCTCAAGGGAACTCAGAGGAGCTCTCAGGAACAGGACATGGTGGGGCTGGGTCCTGGCCCAGGCTTGGAGAATCTGCTTCTCTCTCTGCCGGAAGGAAATGGGCTGCTGTGACTTTTACTGGTTGGAAGAGCAGAGGGAGGGGCCCTGGCGAGGCCTCTGGGACACAAAAGGGCAGGTCCTCCTCTTCAGCTTACTTTATCTGAGGAACTGCCCATGCCTGAACAGGCTTTATAGCTGAACAGCTGAGAGGGACGATAGCCTAGGGCAAACCAGACCCTAGACACAGTGATAAACATCTGCCCTGCCTCCATGGTGAGAACCAGCTCACAAGGCCAGTCTTCCTTTCCTTTCCTGACGAGAATAAAGCAGGGTTTGAATTTTTTGCTCAGGTACTTTACAAAGGGATATGAATCTTCAGGCAACCCCCAAAGCCCCAGGGGGTAGAAACCAAAGCTGCACACACTCCAGGCCATGGTGACTTCCACCACCCATAATGCACTCACTTATGCAACAAGTCAGGAGATAAGCCTGCAAGTTATCTGAGCGAAGGGGCACTCACACTGTCAACAGGAAGTTCTGGCCATTATGGATATAGAAAACATCTGATCCAGTCCCCTGTTGTGCAGATGAGGAAACTGAGGCTCCAAGAGGGCAAGTCTTTTACCTGAGATGGCCAGTTTACAAAGAAGTCCCATGTGATTAAAGGCATGCCCATTTGACATCTTAGCCCTGGAGTCTGGCTTTGTTGGTAAAATCTTACTGCAAGGCCTCCAAGATACCCATTCTCTCAACTGTAGATAAATGAAGGAACATACTCAGAGTTCTTTTAACTGATGCCAGATAACAGCTTTGACAGTTTTAAAGCCCCAAAGTCAAACCTCAAACCGGAATCTGAAAAGAGTACAAAACAAATGATCATATTTCCTGGATTCTAAGATACTACTGATTTTAAGCTACACAATTTGGCAAGCATTTCTCAAGGAAAACAATAAAAACTACCGCTGCTTTAAATGTACATGTCAGCTGGGCACAGTGGCACACACCTGTAATCCCAGTGACTTGAGAGGCTGAGTCAGAGGATGGTAACTTTGAGGGCCAGCTTCAGCAGCTTAGCTTAGCAAGACCTTGTCTCAAAATGAGTAAAAAAAAAAAAAAAAAAGCTCAGTGGTAATGTGCCCTGAGTTCAGTTCCCAGTACCAAAACAAATGGGTCAATCAAAAGATATTTTAATTTTTTTTAAAGAGAGGGAGAGAGAATGAGAGAGAGGAAGAATCAATTTTGTTTTTTCATTTGGCCTTTGTTTCTCCAAGCCTTAGTTGTGTATGTGGTGCTGGGGTTTGTATCTGTGATGTCAGGCAAGTGCTCCATTGGAATGGAGCCATCATTCCAATCCCAGATATTTTAATTTCTAAAACCTTAAAACTGTGAGAAAACATGGTCAATTAAGTGGCCTCTTCTACAATACAGAGGAGTTTGATCCCTGGGGATGGTGAAAAGGAAGATACTAGAGGTCTTGATATATCTAGCATTCAACACATTCTCTTTTTTGTACATGTGTATGTGAATTGAACCCAGGAGTGCTTTACCACTGAGGTGTATCCCCAGTCCTTTATATTTTACTTTTGAAACAGAGTTTAAAAGTTACCAGGTTTGGGGCAGGAGTGGTGGCTCGGTGGTTACAGTGCTTGCCCAGCACATGCAAATACATGAGTTTAAACCCCAGCACTATGTACACAACTGTCGGAGCAATGAAGGCCAGATGAAACACTAAATAAAAGTTGATTCTCTCTCTCTCTCACTGTCCCTCTCACTTTAAAAACAAAAAAAAGTTGACAGGCTGGCCTCAATCTTGTGTCCTCCTGCCTCAGCTTCCTGAGTTGCTGGGATTATAGGCATGTGCCACCACATCCAGCCACTTGGCATACCCTCTAATGGCAGGTAGATGGTCTTTTCTGTATAGGATATGATCCTGAAAAGTTACAGGCTATTCATTTAAAAAAACAAACTGAAGATTCACTTATCCTTTAATCAAATAAGTGAGGATTCCAGAAAGCACATGATCCAACTGCTGTCTGATACAGGAATACCTTCTACAATAGGCAAGTCCCCCTTTCCCTCTCTGAGCCTCAGTTCTCTCTATGCTTAAATAGGTTGCATTATGAACTGACTGTGTCAGAGGATACCCTGTGAGATGAACCTAGAGTCAGACTGGGTGGTAGGGGGTCCCTGCAAAAAGATTGATGTTATATTATAAAGACTTCCTTCTGGGGTTAGGGATTTAGCTCAGTGGCCTAGCAAGCGCAAGGCCCCGAGTTCAGTCCTCAGCCCTGGAAAAAAAAAAAAAAAAAAGACTTCCTTCGGACAGCACAGAGTGTGTGAGGCAGTTGCCAGTGAGAAAAACTGACTTCATGTTAGGAAACCACGTGTTTCAAGGGAGATGCCTCAGATCAGGACCTCACTCACCTTTCAGCAAACCCCTCTCTCCTGAAGGTCGCCTAAGGAAGTTTCTGCAACCAAAAAGCCTACTGATAACAGACTCATGGCCCACTCTTTACTGGAACTCCGGCAAGGATGGGACCTCATTATCTGAAGGGAAAGCCACCCAATTGCTGAACAGTGTCTATGCTAAAACCTTCTCCCTTATGTCATGGCAAAATTGTCCTGGTATCTTCTACCCATAATCTCAACATCCCCTCCTAAGACCACACAATTCTTAGACTCCTCTCATACTAGGCATACACATGATTATCCTTTGTCATGCACCCATCCCTCCCTTCTCCCCTCTCCAAGTCACAGTGTCTCTTCAGGGCCCAATATATCATTAAAAATCCCAACTACAACAATCATAATAACATCAGCAACAGTAGTTACCATGGGTACACCATTTACTACTTCTTAATGCTTTACATATATTTATCACATATACATTGAATAGTAACCCTTAGCATAATATCATTATCCTCATTCAACAGTAGAATCCAAGACTTTATTAAGTTAAAAGTGTCTTGCTAAGACCACGTAGCTATAGGGGGTGGAGCTGGAACTAAACTCAGGCCTGTCTGACTCCACAGCCTATGCTCTTGACCCTTGCTACACTCTTCCATCCCAATAAGCCAAACCCTCAGCCCCCACACAGCCTACACGCCTGCCAGCCCAGATGTCATTAACTACATTCCAATCTGGAGACCTTTATCCTGGCTTAGAACACCATTCCTCACACTTTTTAAACTGAAATACATTTCATACTGAGTATATACACACATATGTAACGAGCTGCTTTTACCACTGCACTGATATTTTTAGTTCAATTTTATATTATTCTAATCTACTTTTCCTTCTTTTTTAAAATGCTGGACGTAATTCCGTAAAACTGTCAGCACCAGTTCACAAATGGATCAAGACACGAAGTGTGAGATGAACACTTCATTTCAATTTGCTCATTGCTCATCAATGTCCCTCCCCAGTCAGGTCTTGAACTTCTTCAATTAACTACCACCACACACCTCACAGGTGTTCAACAGGTACCTGACTGGTTTTCTCCATGACCTTACTTCCACCTGCATTGCATCTAGGACTACAAGCCATTTCTGCCTACAGAAATTTTATTTATCCCTCTAACGCCTACTAAAGAGGAGTTCTCATAGACTATTTCCACTTGGCCCATGAGAGAGACCTGACCCCATCAGACAGGTTGTACAACTTGCGCAGTCACAAAACTAGTAAGTGACAGAATCAGATTTTCTCCTCTACTGTAGTGACTTGTTTGCTGCCTCTGATTCCCCTGGGAAGGCTGTGAGGAAATCAGGCCCTTCTTCAGATACTGCTATGTGACTGGATCTGGCCTCCTGCCCCTTGAGACAGTCTGACCTCCTCCTTCAGTTCTGACTGCCCCAGTGAGTGGCTTTCCCATGCCCAGCAATGCTCAGTAAGACCAACTGCCAGATGGGTATCACTTGCAAACACAATTTCAGCTGGAGAGGTTAAGCGTGGGCAATCTGTCATTTGTCAGCAGATTCTCCTGAAGAAAAGAGGCTCAGAGAAGATAAAGGTGGCACCTGATCACAGATCCCATCAGGCTCCCAGACTGAACTAGGCTTAGCCACACTGTGCCATGCAATGGCCCAAGGTGGCAGTGATACTTCACAGTCCTCATTCTCTGCAGGCTTCCTGTTCCCTAGCCTTCTTCCAAAACCCAGAGGGCAGAGGCTTCCAAAAGCTCAGAGAGATTAAGACTCATTCCCAAGACTGCAGCTTTCTCTTTTTTCATGTTTCTAGACATCTGCTCTCAACCTTTCTGGTTTGGCAAACTTGGTAGGGGTGGTACACATGCTGAGAACCACTGTATCCTGGGGTGGAAGATAAAACCAAGAAACTAGTCTAACCCCCTTCTCTACACCTCATTCCCCGCTGGGTGCAGAGGCACAAACCTATTATCCCAGTGACTCATTAGGCTGAAGCAGGATTGGAGGATTGCAAGTTTGAGGCCAGCCGTGGCATCTTAGTGAGGCACTAATAACTTAATGATACCCTGTCTCAAAATAAAAACAATAAAGTAAAAAGAGCCAGGGATGTAGCTTAGTGACTGGGTTCAGTCTCTAGTACCAGAAAAAAAAGAAAAAGAAAAAGAAAAAGAAAAGAAACAAACCTCACTCCCAAGACTGCCCAAATGAGAGAAAAACAGCCTAAGAAGAAATCCTGAGATCACTGACCACAGTTGATCTTCTCATCGCACTCATCAAGGAGGCAAAGTGGGACATGAGGAAGAATAAACAGAGTAGGGACCTTGAAGTCAACTGACAGAGGTATCTATTCTAGTTCTTCCATCTAGTAACTGAAAGACCACAGACAAAACACTTGATTTGCCCATCTTTAATGGGACCTTAATGCATGCCATATATTCAAGAACTGTAGTGAGGAATAACTGTATCCAGGGCTCAGTCTGCTGGGTGGCCAACAAATAGTGACTGTTAGACAACTGATATTTGCAGTTTAGCTAGAACGTTCACATCTCTTTTCTAATGTGACTGGTCCCCATACACAGCCCTAGGAGTTAGGCAAGGCACGTTTATCGTTATCCCCATTTTACCTAAGAAGCAATTGAGGCTTCGAGAGATTATGTAATTTACTCAATGACACACAAACTATCATTCCTGGCTTCTGATCTCAGCTCTGCCACTTTATAAATGTATGAAATGGGGAAGGGTTTCTCCATTCTTCAAGCTTTCAGTTCCTCATCTGTAACACAGGGGCCATGCCATCTCCTCAGAGAGCAGTGGTACAGATGACATGAGGTAATAAAAGCTGACACAATTTGAGCAGTGGCCATGTACTAACTTTGCCAAGCACTACATGGGCACACAGTTCCCTAAGGAAGTAGTTTTTATTATCTCCATTCAACAGACAAGAACACTAACATGCAGCATGAGCATGGTTGAGTAATCTGCCCACAGTTACACAGCCTGGAAGTGGAGGCTGCCACTGAGCACGAAACCATCCAATAGATGCAACATAGCAGTGTCAATCTTTGTCACATCCATTCCCTTTTCTTCTCCACCCTCTGAGATGAGAAAGGCAGGAGTAAAGAATGTGACAGGAGATGTTCACGTTTGCATCTCCAGGATGGAGAAGAGACCACCAGAGGGGTCCCACCAAAGTGTGGGAAGTAAATGTGAGAGACAACCAATCACAGATCCAGAGGCAATGAAGGTGAGGAGCATACTCTTCCACACCCAGAACTGTAAAGAGAAATAAGGATAAACAAAAAGACTGATCTGCTTTGCACACTGGACAAGAACCTCCAGAGTTCATTATCCCAAGAGGTAACTGGTAATAACTAAAAGTATAAATAACTTTTAGGCCAGTTCCATAAGATGTGATGATGGAAAACCTAAGTGTGGGAGAGGGTAGGCTGGTGGTGTGTAAATGGCTGACAGTCAGTGTGAGACCACCCAGTGAGTCTACCCCTTCCCCTAGAAGGCTGGCGAGGCTTGTAGCCCACAGGGTAAGTGATTTGCCCAAGATCATACTGTGAGTAGAGTGGCAAGGATGATGGTCTGGAGCAGTCTGGTGCTCTCGCCTGTGGCCTGGCCACCTGCCTTAGATCCAGCTGGTCATGGCCAGGCCCTTGTCTGGGTGAGAGTCTGACCTGCTTTACTGTCCTAGTTCCTCATACAGGGGAGTGCTAGGCCTGCCTCTCTTTCCCATGAGGCATTCCCTGGCTCTGCTCCTTCCAGCCCAGGGTCAATGCACAATGGTAAACAGGTTTTTCTCCACCCTTCACTGGCCTTGGTGCCCTGGGCCTCTGCCCAGCTCTCCACTCTGCTCAGCTCCACCCCACTCCATGTGAGATTGAAAAAAAAGGTTCCTTTAGTCATAAACTTTGCTGGCTCCAAAAAACAAGGAATCACTCCTCCTTTGCCATTCTCAGCTTGGGAAGGGCAGAGACCACAGCAGAAACCCCAGAACAACCCTCACTGAAAAATGCAGAAAGCTATGAGGAAAGGTATGGAGAGTGTTCTCAATAGAAAACATCTCTTCCCTAAACCCCAACTCCTGCTGGCATAGTGTTGCTTAAAATTCCCTGCCAGGACTGGGTGTATGCCTGTAATCCCAGTGACTCAGAAGGCTAAGGCAGAAGGATAACAAGTTCGAGGACAGTCTGGGTAATTTAGCAAGACGCAGCCTCAAAAAGAAACTAAAAAGGGCTGGAGACATAGCTCAGTGATAAAATTCCTGAATTCAATCCCCAGTATTGAAAAAATAAATAAGAAAGTAAATAAATAAATAAAATCCCCTGCCAGTGACTGGCTCCTTGGATCATGACCTCACTGAAGGCACCCAGGGGCCACCCTGACTCACATATGACTGCTTTACCCATTCTTACCAAATTGCTAGATATTATTGAAAAAAGATCTCACCAAATTTTTTAAAATGCTGTCTTTTTTTTTTTTAAAGAGAGAAAGACTCTATTTTTATTTAGTTTTTCATGTGGCTTCATTGATCTGACCTTTTGTTGTATAGGTGGTACTGGGGTTCAAACTTGCGTCCTAGCACATGCCAGGCAAGCACCATAACCACTGAGCCACGACTCCAGCCCCACCAAATTAGTCTTGACTCACTGTTTACATAAAACCCCTCCTCTGCCTAAAACCCTTCATGGGTGCCTAATGTCCTCCTTCTCCAAAAGAAAACTCAGGCCCAGGCTCTCTGGACCTCCTGGTTCACCTGCACATCACTTCTTGAGAGCTTGTTTGGAGGTTCTAGCAGGGGAGCGCAGCTACTCGTATACCCTTGACTGAAGAACGGTCCTCCTCTATCGGGGAAGGTCGTCCTCTTCGACCGAGCACGCAGCTTCGGAGGGACGCACATGGAGCCGTGAGGGAGGAAGGGGACACCTGCTTAGCCAGCCAGATCAGCCGAATCAACCCTGGCAATCAATGGGGTGACAGATGTCGCAGCCAGATCGCCCTCACATCCTGCATATCATTTCTTTCACCTGTATTTGTGTCTCTAGGTGGCTCTCCCTCTGAGCCACCCTTCCTTTGCCTCCCTGTCCCCACCCTCTAATTTGGTCCCACTCATCCTAGTAGGCCTCATTCACACCTGCCTCTCATCTATGCAATGCCTCTCCTAACTGTTCCAGAGACAACACAATCAGTACCTCATTATATTCCACACACATCTCTCTAGAGCTTTTTTCCAGACCTTGAATCTAACAAAGATTAATAAAATGCTGTCCCTGTCCTTCAGGAGGGCAATCTAGCAAAGGAGATAGATGGGTGGGTAAATAATTAGCCCAAACAGAAGTGCTAGCACAGAAAATGAAAAGTGCTAAGTAGGAGCCTATAAGAAGTCCCTAGGGTGAGGGTGGGATTGTTTAGGGAACACTTCAAAGGGGAATTGACCTTTTTTTTTTTTTTTGTACCCAGGGATTGAACCCAGGGATTTCTTTCTTTCTTTCTTTCTTTTTTAAGAGAGAGAGAAAGAGAGAATCAACTTTATTTAGTTTTTCGTGTGGCTTTCATTGCTCTAAGACTTCGTTGTATATGTGGTACTGGGGTTTGAACCCATGTTGTCGCATATGCCAGGCAAACACCATAACCACTGAGCCACTGCTCCAGCCTGAACCCAGGGATTCTTAACCATTGAGCCACACCCCAGCCCCCTATATATATATATATTTTTTTTTTTTTTGAGGCAGGGTCTTGCTAGGTTGCTTAGGGCCTCACAAAGTTGCTGAGGTTGGCTTTGAACTCACGATCCTCCTGTCTCAGCCTCCAGAGTTGTGGGGATTACAGGTGTGCACCACCGTTGACTTTTAAATTGGGGTTTGAAGGTTGACAGGAAATAGCCAGGTTGACAAAGGGAAAAGGACACACCAGGCAGAAGGCCCAGAACATGCAAGTGCAAGTTAATAGGAAAGGGCATGGCTTGTTTGGAGAATGTGAGCAATACAGTAGAGGAGGCACAGCTTCCCTACCTACTGTCCACTCTGCTGAGGCAGCATTCCATGAGGAATTCCTGGAAGGCAGGAATCCTGGAGGGCAGGGGTTCTGTCAGTCTCATTCTCTGCAGTGTGTCCTAGATCAAGAACAATGCTTGCTACCCAGCTGGCACTAAATAAATGTATGTTAACCAACCTGTTAGCTCTGCGAGCTCAAGCCTTCTTTGTTTCAGGGCTCTCAGATGTGAGCTCTACCTGGAGACCAGTTGTGTCAAGCACAGTAAGAGCCTGATGAAGGGTACTCCTTCTCTGGCCTGATACTAGCTCTGGATCTTCCTCAAAGGCCAGCACAGGGCTAAGCACACATCTGCTTGATGATGGCCTTTTACAACATAGCAATTCCAATAGTCAATTAACTGGAGGTCTGTTTGAACACTTACCAGGCACTTGCTATGCACCAGACACTGCTCAGCACTTAATTTACATTATTTCATTTAATCCTCGCAATAAACCCATGATATAGGTCCTCTAAATATCAACCCTGTTTTGCAGATGGGAACACTCAAGTTTTCAGTAAGCCAGTAACTGTCGAAGGTCCACAGCACAAAGAGGATGGAAAGTGAATTCAGGCCTTCCTCTTCTCCCACTCCGTCGCCCAACTCCAGTACTAGGTACTGTCTGCTCAGCTGGGTGCACACAAGCCTGTTCCCAGGAGCTTGGAGCTCAGTGGACTGAGAACCATAAGCTAGGTGATGCTTGGCAAGTCATTTTGCCTCTCTGGGACTTGGCTTATGCCTTTGTAAAATGAGGATTATGAAGATAACCACTTATCAGAGAATTAAATGAGGTGAAGTAGGTGAAGTCCTGATCCACCATACAGGCTGCTCTGTGAAATGGCACTACCAGGACAATGCTGAGAAATCAGAGGGAGCCACTCAGGAGCAGGAGAGGAAGGTCTACAAGGCATGCAGAAGGAGGGTGGTGATAATTATAAAGTAAGCTTGGACTTTTCCCCAGGTGACTGCCCCAACCCAGGAGGGCAGAAGCCCCAGGCAGCCCTTTGGTTGCATGCTGGGGTCCACCTCTGTCTCACTTCTGCTTTCTTTTCTCAAGGAAAGAGAAAAGCAGATCCTCAGAGTCAAGGCTACCTGCTCCAAATGACTAAATGAGGAACTGATCGGGGGATTCCCAACCTGCCCTAGCAGGCCAGAAAGTTCTTGACTACAAGCTGAGTGGGACTGATTCCTGCCTCAACCTCAAGAATGGTAGGCAGAGCACATGCGGGAAGCCAGATCTTCACTCCAATGCTGTTTTGCTTCCCCACAGTTACACCAAAGGCCTAAAGTGAAATTTCAGCGGGTAATACACACTTTAAGTGTGAAAGCCACCACATACCACAGGCACAGTCCCCTTACACGATGGCAGATACTGTGCTGGGTGCTTTTTCACCATCATGTACCTTAATCCTCATAATGTCCCCTTCCAATGCCACCAGTGGCCTATTTACAGACTCTCAACAGCCACATGCCTAGGAAAGGTCAGAGCCAGGACTTGAAGCGGGATTTGCTGGTGTCTTGAACCAAGGCTCTCCCAGGCCTGTTTAGGTTGTCCTTCCTTATGAAGTGAAGAAAGAGAGAAGGGAGAGAAGTAGCATCCTCTTAGAATGGCTGATAAGGAAGGATTGCTGTGGACACAGAGCATTCAGGGCCTAGACTGTACCAAGGAAGAACAAGAGTTCCCCACACTTATACTCCAACTTTGGGCCCCTCACGAACCAGCTGTTCCTGCCTCATCTTGGGGTATATATGAGGGGCTGTGTGGGCAGACCTGGGCCAGGAGTTGTACCATCCCTCAAAACAACTCAGCCACAAAAACAACCCAAGAATTCTGTTAAGAGAAGCATAGGGTTGGAGTGGTGGCTCAGTGGTTGGAGCACTTGCCTGATATGTATATGCACCACATATACAACTAAGTATCAAAGAAATATAGGCCAGATGAAAAACTAAGTCAAGCTTATTCTCTCTTTCTCTCACTCTCTGTTTAGAGAGAGAGAGAGAGAGAGAGAGAGAGAGTATAGACGCTTGGGACTAGGCTGGGGCCTTAAGGCTCAAGGAAGGGGAGGAAAGGAAGTTCAGCCACCAGCTTTGGTGAGGAGGAAAATTGGGAAAGAGGCGTTCCAGGATTCCAGGCCTATTTCATTACTTGTTCAGCTTTGGTTTCCTTGCCTGTAAACAAGGCAAAACAAAATTTAAAAAAAGAAAGAAAGAAAAAGAAATCTTACCTTACCAATTTCCCATTGCTCCTATAAGGGTTACTGCATGGTAATGAGAATGAAAGCACATTGCAGACTAAAGAGTCAGGCAAACCAAAGAATCCATCAATCTGATTTCACCCCCAAAGACATGAAGGCCACTGATCCTGCACAGAAAGGCAGGGTCTTTTCACAGGGTGAGCACACCATGCTGGAAGCACAGGCTTCTGTGGGATGTGCCATGATGACCCCTTGCAGTGGGAAACTATCACATAAAGAACCTCTCAAAGCACTTTTCGTATACTCGAAGATCTGTCTTGTAATGTTCTTCAACATCATGCCACTAAAATGGTCTTATTTTATATGTGATGGAAACTGAGGTTTAAAAAGATTAAGCAGACTTTTTTTTTTAAGAGAGAGTGACAGTGAGAGAGAGAGAGAGTGAGAGAAAGAGAGAATCAATTTTATTTAGTTTTTTTTCACGTGGCTTTCCTTGCTTGGAGACTTTGTTGTGTACATGGTGCTGGGATTGAAACGCGAGTCCTCAGGCATGCCAGGCAAGCGCCATAACCGCTTAGCCACCGTAGCCCCTTAAACAGGCGTTTTAAGGTCACACAGCTACTTGCGGCTCAGTGAGGCCCAGCACTTGTCTCTCCTGATCTTTCTCCAGAATCTTTATTTACACTGTGTTCCTAACCCAGTTATCACGTTTGATTCTCACAGTCCTCTGTACGCAGCCACACCTGTAACTATTGGTTTAATGTCTGAATTCCCTGCTAGGCTATAAGTCCTGTGAGGGAAGGATCTGTCTCCATCCTAAGCCTTGCTGAGTGCTAATGGTTAGATGAGGGAACAATTCTAAGTTGCAAATCACAAGAGTCAGTGAGGAAGCTGGCACTGGCACTTTGACCCCTGTGCCTGGTTCAGAGAGTTCCCCACACATCAGCCTGAATCCACATTTCCAAACAGAACCTGCCAGCTCTAAGAGCCAATGGTGGTACCCCTAAGTGGGACCTTGGAGATCCCAAGGTTAAGGCAAAGTCATGTCAGCAGCACTCCCCACTGCAGAGAAAGGCACAGCTGGCCCTGCCTCCCTGTAGTCAGAAGGCTCTAGTACACGCTCTGTGGAAGGACTTCCCATATCCCTGTCAGTAAACACAGCCAGTTATGAACCAAGCCCTAATGATTTGCCGGTCCTTTCTCCACTAGGCTCCAGACCTTTTCCAGGTCTCACTGGAGCTCTTGTCCTATTACGGATTCTCCCAACCGGTCTTACTGCTTATGGTGCAGTTCTTTTTGCCATCTTCCAAACAAGACCTAGACTAACCTTTCTGAAACCCAGGTGGCTCACCAGCCCACCACCATTCCTAGCCTACCCTTACTTCTATCCTCCTGCCTGCCTCACTTCTCAGCACCTCTGCTCTTGGTGCAACTACAATTCTCAAACTGCTGAGTTTTGGGGGAAACATTGCACATGGGTCCCTCCACATCCAATGGACTAGCCTGGCTTGCCCCTTCTGAGTCCTAGATTAAATGCCACTTCTGGCCAGGCTCCAGTGGACAGAGCAGACTGCTTCTTAATAATATACTCCCAGAACAACCACACACCTCAAATACAGTCTTTTATCACTCAACATTGTAAAGATGTGTTTGTGGTTGTTTTCCAACCAACCTGTGAACTCCTTGAGGGCAACAAGACAGAGACGCCTTGTTCAGTTCTATATTCCTTGTCCCAGTCACAGGGTATGGCAGAGTAGGTACTCCAAAAAATGTTTTGTAAGCTCATTGCTGAAATGGCTAAGCCAGTTAAAGTAAACCTTCGCTTACTTTCCCAGGCTCCTACCTGAAGAGGAACAAAGAGTCAACCTGTGACAGCCTCTGAGGAGCTGGACAGGGCATAGAATGGAGTAGCCTGGGGTGAGGGTAGGAGAGATGGAGAAGGGGAGGATGAGACAGAAAGCTTAAGTTGGCAGATTCCCACAAATCCTGGATAGGGGGCTTTTAAAGCAGATTAAGGATAAGGAGTGTTGGTTTGCCAATGGGACAGCCAGGACAGTTTTCTCCTTGCCAGGCAGGGTCCCTTGGCCCAAAATAGTAGCAAATTTGCCAAGGGCAGACTAATCAGCTAAAAGAGGCCTCCTCCCCATCAGGTGTGCTTCCAGGAGCATAAAGAAAGTGATTAACTGGGCCACAACAGCAGATGAATAGGGTCCTGGTCTTGTGGGCAATACATCCTGGGCCTGGAGGTTCAATTGGCCAGTAAGAGTGGGCAGTGCCATGCAGCTGGATAAGTACTAGACTGAGAGTCAAAGGCATGGCATCCCTCTCTGATCTGTCTCCACTGTGAACTAATACAAGGGTTCTCCCAGCTTTAGAGTCCTCACAGGTACAGGAAACACAATCCCTGCCTTGCCTACAAACACTACAAATACCTCTTCCAAAAGATGCAGATTTTGCCAGCCATGGTGGTGCAGGCAACTCAGGAGGCTGAGGCAGGAGGATCACAAGTTCCGAGCCAGCCTCATCAACTTAGCAAGGAAGGTCTTAAGCAACTTGGTGAGACCCTGTCTCAAAATAAAAAATAAAAAGGGCTGGGATGTGGGTCAGTAGTTAAGTACACCTGGGTTCACTCCCAAGTACCAAAAAAAAAAAAAAAGATGCATATTGGATATCAATATCAGATGGCCATTTTGTAGCACTTTGGAATCAAGACCAATACTGTGTGGACTCTCATCTATAGGAGGGCTAAGACACACTTCCAGTGCCTCCCCAAGAATCTTTCTCTCCAGGTCTTTCTTCTGCTTGGAGAGCCATGAACTTTCACTGTACTAAAACCTGTACTAATTAGTAAAAACTGTACTAATTCCACACTGGGATGGGGAGGTAGCCAGGATTCTTCTAACTCCTGCCTTGGGCATGGGGATGAAGAGGACCTGGCACCTTGACTGTTTACCAACTTAGCAAGACTTAGTCACTGGATTCAATGACAAGAAGCAGCATTTAGGGAGCTGGAGCATTTAGGGAGATTTCGGCACTTGCCTGGCAAGCATGAGGATGCGGGTTCGTACCCCAGCACCATGTATGACAATGAAGTGTTGGCAACACAAAGTGTCAAAGCAACAAAAACCAGATGAAAAACTAAATAAAATTGATTCTCTCTTTCACTGTCCCTCTTTCTTTAAGAAAAGAAAAGAAAGAAAGAGCAAGCAAGCAGCAGTTAGTCCCAGTTCTGCTATTTATCAGCTGGCAATCTTTGGGCACTTTCATCTCAGGTCTTTAGTGTGCTCATCCATAGAATGGGAGTAATCACCCCTTCCCAGGGGAAATGAGGGGTCACCTGAGTTAGGGTTCACTCCTACCTGCAGGGGCTGGGCCTCATTCATCATCATGGCCAGAGATGGGAAGTAGAAAATGAAAAGACAGACCATCAGTTACTCCACTCTTTAAGAGAGGGGAAAATACATTCACTGACCACCTGCTCTGAGCCATGTTCTTGTTATCAGTTCATCTAAACCTCACAATAATCCTGCAAAACAAGTACTATTGTAACTGTTTTGCAGGTGAGAAATTAAGGCTCAGAAGTGAGCAACACATCCAAGGTCTCACAGACAGACTCCAGAGTTCCTGCGAGGAGGGAACACAGGGCATCTTCTTTCTCCTATCTCAGTGTAAACAGATTGGGGGACTGGTCTCAAGCCAGGCCTTACAGTCCCCTGGAGGTCCTTCCTATTTCAGACCAGAGGACAAAACACCAAGCAGATCCCACCACCTTATATCTTTCCCACAGCTTAGGATTTCCTACCATGCGGACACAGGCACCTTCCCAGAGCAGCAGCTGGTACACTGGCCCCTTCCTTTACCAAGTCAAGTCTTGTCTATGGCCCTAGTACACCTACTGGGCCACCAAACTGGATTTTCTTTTGAGGATGACAGAAGGGAAAGAGGAGAGAAAATGGGAGGGCCCGACATATATAGCTGCTCCCTTCCAGATGGGCCACCCAGGGACCACTCATTACCAGCCCCATGCTCTCCAGGGATGTGTCATAGCTCAACAAAAGTGGATTCTCTGAGATTACAAACTAGAGAAGGTGGTGTGAGGGCAAGGAGACAAGCTCTGGCTTGCCAGGAAGGCCTTGGCCCCACCTCCACCAAAACTGGCACAATCTATGGGGATGCCAATTAAGCCAGTTTTGATTTCCAAAGTCATAGAGCTACCACAGTTGGCTAGAAGTAGAGGGCCCAGGGAACAGGGAAACTGAAGAGGTAACACTGCTGTTCCAGATGTTTCTCCCTGAGACCAGTTCAGATCCCTCACTCCCCTAACAGGAAGCCAACACCCACAGGATGTTAGAGAGCGTAACTCCTCACCTCATCTGGCCTACAAAATGAGCAGAGTCTGGGTAGGAAGCTCTAGCCTCAGGAGGCCAGTCCTGACAGTCACATGGGAAAAGGAAAAAAAGTAAGAGATCCATCATTCGTCATCTCCCTCAGACCAGAAGACCTAGCATTCAACTTGTATACTTCTTTCCCTTCCTGACCACCTCTAGGCTGCAGAAGGGACACTGAACAGGTTTGCTCTTCCTACCCCTAAGTGATAGGAAGGGTAACATCAATCCTCCCACCCTTCCCTGCAGAGAACAAGTCTTTCTCCTACCTGGGCCCACCCAGATTTCAATGCCCTGCTCAGCCTCCAGTCAAACCACCGAAACTATTGCTACCAGCACCTCTGTCTGTGCCTATGCCACCCACAGGGTCATTCAGTGGCTGGCTGCTTTCTTGCCTCTGGCTGCTGCTTAAGAGCAGGCAAGAAACCCCCCAGTCTCACTAAAGCTTCCTAGCACAATAGGCTCCAAAGACAGACAAGGTGAAGATGTAAAGGTTAATCACTTCTCTTAGACTTCATTTTACCTATTCATATGATGATGCCCATCTCTAAGGTCACTTTAGTTTTTCTGTGAATGTCTATAAATAAATATTGAGCATTTACTCCACTGCAGGTCTGAGAAGAAAAAGGTAAATAAGCCTGATCCCAGTTCTAAGCTGATTAGAATTAGTAATGACACACTCTTACCCTTCCTGTTAGCCTCATACAATGCTGATATAGTAAAAAGTGCTGAACTAAGCCAGGGAAGGAGAGAGCAGGCAGGTATCTTCAGTTCTACAGGTCTGATACCTGATTTTCTGCTGGGGTCACAGTGCACATTTATGAATGGTGAAGGCTGAAGAAACTGTCCTAACAGTATGAAACCCTGGGGTCAAGTCCTGGTTCTGTCACTAACATGCTTGTGAGTCTTCTTTTTCTGTTTTGGTACTGGGGACTGAACTCAGGGGTATTCCGTCATTGAACTATTTCCCAGCATTTTTTATTTTTATTTTGAGGCGGACCTCAAGCTTGCTGAGGCTAACCCCAAGCTTGCAACTCTGCCTTAGCCTCCCTCATTGCTGGGATTACAGGTGTGTATCACTGCGTCTGGTGTGTGCTTGAGATCTTAATCTAAATTATTCTCTCTGGGCCTCAGTTTTCTCTTCTGTATAAGTAAGGGTTAAGCTAACTCATCTCTTAATGTCCTTTCCAGCTCAGTCTATGATATGATCTACTCGTGCATGGTACCTAACAGCTACCTGATCTGTTTTCTTCCCCATTCTCCCAGTCCCTGGCAACTACCAAAACTAACTTTTCTTGAGACAACCTTTGGTCTTGGGCCTGAAATGGACCTTTAATCTGAAGCCAGAGTCCCCAGCATCTCTGCCACAGCCATCAGTGATAATGTTTCACTTCTTTGGAACAGCACATGGACTCCTAGCCCTCAACCACGAGACTGGGTTCAGGGCAGTCACCCTGAAACTTCCCATAACTTCCCCTCTAATGGCCTTGGGCAGGGACTTACTCTTGGCTTTTTTGGAACCACAATTTAAACTAAACAAGGAACATCCAAGCTTTCGGATACCAGAGATTTTATTGATCCAAAAGCTCAATTGCAAGCAAGGCAAAGAGAGAGGAATAGATCTAGGTTCCCACATCAGACCCAGACCTACAAACATGAGAGATGCAGAAGGCGTCTGCAGAGCCACATCCCGGGTTTGTGGTTAGGGGGGGTGGGGAAGACAGATGTCTGGCTGCCTGGTTGGGGACTAAAGCCAAAGGGAGGTACTCCCACTGGGGCCTCTTTCTGCCCACAAATACCAGAAGTACGCCCTCATTTTTCTCCTCATTTCTCAGACCCTTAGAAGGAAAAGAAAGAAAACTAACATTTTTCTGGGCCACCACATGTGCTAGGCACTGGGTTAGGCAACTTTGTATATCCAATTCTCATTTAATTCCTTCAGTAATGTTGGAAGTAGGTATTATGATTGCCATTCACAGTAAGTAAACATGCTCAGAGATCCAGGACCTTACCCAAGGTCTCACAGCCAACAAGTATGATTCCTAAGTCCGGCCTTTCCCACTACATCACACTGCTCTGCATCCTGAGATCTGGTTAACAGTCCAGTAAGCATGTAGTAAGAATTCTCATGTCCTAGAATTCACCAACAAATCTGAGTTCTTCCTTCCAAGACCCTACAAATGAAACTGCAAACTCCTTTCCCAGCTCTCAAGATCCCACCCCTCCCTGGGCCTTGATCCCTGGTGACTGCACTCCAATTCAAAAATACACTCTTAAATTCCCTTTGGCTTCTCACAGTGAATGTATGGGTAAGTGGGACAAAGCATCAAAAAATCAGGGTAAGGGATGAAAATGAAGAGTGTTCTCTGAGTCCTAGACTGGACCTTGCTTAGTGTGCTGTGAGCAAGTGGGGAGAAGCTCCAGGAGACAGATCCAGCAGATAAGGAGGAAACTCCCCTTAGAGGAGGGGCTTAGATTTCTCCTAGAGAGAAGGAGGCCTGGTGAATAAGAGGCTTTGGGGAGGGAGAAAATCCCGGAAGTGACTTTTTATGGGGCTGCTTGTATGGGGTGGGGTTCTTAGATAGTCAAGGCAGTAGCAGAAGCCATGAAAGAAGCTGAAGGAGACTTGGGCAGTCACAACTGGTCACAGAAAAAGAACTTCTGGAGTCGGCCTTCCACTGGTGACTTAAGGGCCTTCTCTGTTGAACGGAAGGTACACTGCATGGCACTATTCTTGTGTGACACAACAGGTGGGATAAGAGTGGGGTCTTGGAGTCTATCTTCTCTAGGGACTACTAGCCTACACATAGGAAGATGGAGCTAAGGGGGTTCTATAGGGCTGCTCAATCTGCCCAGGTTGGAGGGAAGGTGCTGGTCCACTGCCTCACCTTTCTCTGCCTGTCAGCTGGGTGCCTGAGTGCTCTAGGGTGGGGGCATCTTGTGCTACATGAGCAGTTGGCTGCTTTCTCCCTGTCTACCCCGACTCCAGATTGGGGTTTTGAAGAGATGCATGTCCCTACAGCACTCATGGAGTCTGCCTGCTGGCTCCTGTGGCTGTTGGAGTTGACAGTGTTAGTACCCTATAGGTACTGGGAAACAGGAGTGTCTGCCCACTTGTTGCCAGTGAGTGGAGAAAGCTGCCTTTGAGGGGTAGGGGAACACTCTGACTCTTCCCTGAGGGGAAGGGACTCTCTGCCTCAGAATGGGACTATCTGTGAGGGAGCTGACCAGTGCCAATCCATCCAGAGGTCTGTGTGTCTTGAAGTAAAGATCAGTCTGTCCAAGATGGGGTGTAGAGACTGGGCAATTGGTCCTTTTCAAGTAGTGAGGTCAGGGGTCTGTGGGTCTGTGGGGGAAGGGAGAAATGGAGAACATCTATGGGGTGGGGGATCCTAGATCTATGAGTCTGTGAAGGGTTGGCAAAGTCAATCATCCTTAAGGGCAGGGTAGCAGGGGTGGATTTGAAGCAGGTGTCTGATTGTTCTGCAGTTTGGAGGGCACCGTGGGTCCTTCCTGGGGGGCGGGTCAGTCTGTCTAGGGGATAGGAAATGGGGTAGGGGAGAGGATAGGTGGCTTATCTGTTCCTAGGTCAGAAGTAGAACTGCCGAGGTGGGTGGGTCTGTGGGGAAAGGGAGGAGGTGGGCTGGGGCAGGGGCAGAAGTGTGTCTCGAGTTAGGAGATGTCTAGGATTGGGAGGGTCTGGGACAGATCAGAAGGTCCTGCGTGCATCTCTGTCCACTTCCAGGCCCACTCTCGCATGGGTCCCGTGCCTTGTCCCAACCCCCGGCCCAGACCCCCGGCGCTACTCACGCGCCCTCGGCGCCCTGTGAGCCCACGATGAAGCCGAACTTGTCGATGCGGCGCTCCGCGAAGCCGTTGGCCTCGGAGTCGGAGCCGAGAGAACTGAGCTCGTCGGTAGTTGCGGCATCGGGGCCCTGGGCCAGGCTCTCCCGAGTCCCGGACAGGCTCCCACCGGCCGCGGGCGCGCGCGGCCCATTCTCTCCGCTGCTCTTCGCCATCCCGGCCGCGCCCGCCGCCTGAGCCCCAGCGGCCACCTCAGCCTCCCGGCCTCCGCCGACGCCGCCGACGCCCCGCCTACGCGCTGCGTCCATTGGCCAACGCAAGGCCGAAGGCGGGGCTCTAGGCCCACCCTGGCGCTCCCCCCCACGCCCAATGGGCTCCGCGGACCCCGGGCCCCTCCCCCTTCCTCCAGGCTGGCGCCAACAGGCCCAACGCGAGGGGGCGGGGCAGCCGTCACCAAGAGTCCTCCCCCGCCAGGCTGCCAATCAAGAGAACTCACCTGGAGGAGTTCCTCCGGCTTTTCCGGGTTGGCGCGAGTTGAGCCTGTCACCTCCAGCCCTCACAGGCAGAAGGCCTAGTTGCGGATACCGCAACTGCATCCTGGGGCCTGCTCCTTGAGAGATCTCAGGACCATTGGTGGAGATCGTTTCACTTTCTTTTGTTTAGTACCGGTGATTGGACCCAGGGTCGCTCCACCACTGAGCCACATCCCCAGCCCTTTTTATCTTTTGTTTTGAGACGGGGTCTGGCTAAGTTGCTTTAGGGCCTCCCTGATGGCTTTGAACTTGTGATCCTCCTGTCAGCCTCCAGAGCCTCTGGGATTACAGGCATGCGCCACCGCGCTGGCTGTTTCACTTACTCATTTATAAAGAACTCTGAAAAGACCTAAATGGGATCAGAGACTGTCCCAGGAACACTGAGAAGCTTAAGGGCACAGCCTGGGGTAGAAGTTTAACTCACTGCTTCTGGAACTTTAAATCAGCTCGCAGGAAGTCATATTAAGAGTAAAGGCCTATTGGCCAGACCCGGCAGCTTTGGCCTTGGGAGGCTGAAGCAGGAGTATTGCAAGTTCAAGGTCAGCTTGGGCAATTTAGTGAGATCTTGTCTCAAAATACAAAAATAAAAAGGGCTGGGAATGTAGCTCAGTGGTAGTTATTCCCAAGTGGGCGGGGGGATCTACATTTATTTAGCCTTACACTATGGTTTTTGTTGTTGTTGTTTTTGTACTGGTGATTGAACCCAGAAGTGCTTTACTGTTGAGCTACATCCCCAGCATCACCCCCCTGCCTTTTTTTTTAGACAGGGTCTAAGTTGCTCAAGCTGGCCTCCAACTTGCCATCCTTCTCCTCATCCTTGGGATAACAGACATGCACTTCCATACCCAGCTCTTGTAATCTTTATTTCAATATAATTAACATACCATAAATTCACCTGTTTACAGTGTATGATTCCATTTTAGCATATTTACAAATTTGTGAAACCATCAGTTTTAGAACATTTATCATCCTCAAAATAAACTCCTACCCATAAGCTTCCCTCCCCAGGCTCTGGCAACCATTAATGTATTTTCTGTCTACAGATTTGCCTTCTTTGAACATTTCATATAATCATATATGGATTTTGTGTTCAGATTCTCTTTTTAATGTTTCCAAGACCTGTTGATGTTGATGTGTACCATTTCTCAGTACTTTTTTTTTCTTCTTTTTTTTTTTTACTAGTAATTGAGTGGTTTTTCACTGAGGAGCTACATCCCCAATTCGTACCCACCTGACTTTTTCTTTTTTGAGACAGTGTCTAAACTGCTTAGGGCCTCACTAAGTTGCTGAGGCTGGCCTCCTGCCTCAATCTCCCAAGTCACTGGGATTACAGGCATGCATCACCATGCCCAGCAGTACTTCATTCCTTTTTATGAATGAATATTCCATTTAAGGATATAGTACATTTTGTTTATACAATCATCAGTGATGGTCATTTAGATGTTTCCATTTTTTGGATACTAGAAATAATGCTCTAACTATTCAGGTACAAGCTTTTGTGTGGACATATATTTTCATTTCTCTTGGGTGGAACTTCCTAAGAGAGGCCTTTTTGGGTTATAATAGTAACTGTTTAACCATTTGAGGAATTGGAAAACTGTTTTCCAAATTGGTTGCACCATCTCTTGTAATCTTTTAGTAATAAGATATATACTATTGCTGGGTGTAAAGGTGCATACCTTAATAACAGTGACTCAGGAGGCTGAGGTAGAAGGATTGCAATTTTGAGGCCAGCTTCAATGTCTTTTTTTTTTTTTTTAAGAGGGGACAGAGAGAGAGAAAGAGACAAAGAAGCAATCTTTAGTTTTTCATGTGACTTTCATTACTCAGACACTTCGTTGTGTATGTGGTGCTGGGGTTTGAACTTGTGTCCATGTGCTTGCCAGGCAAGTGCTGTAACCACTGAGCCACCGCTCAAGCCCCCAGCTCAATGTCTTAACAAGATCCTCAGAAACTTAGAGAAACCCTGTCTCAAAACCCTGGAGCAGTGGCTTAGCAGTTGGAGCATTTGCTTGGCATGTGAGGACCCGGGTTCAAACCCCAGAACAACATATGCAACTAAGTGTCAAAGAAACAAAGGCCAGATGAAAAAATAAAAATTCCTTCTCTCTCTCTTAAAATAAATAAATAAATAAAATATAAAGGGTGAGGGCCAGGCACAGTGGCATATGCCTGTAATCCCAGTGGCTTAGGAGGCTGAAGCTGAAGGACCAAGTTCAAATCCAGCCTCAGCAACTTAGTGAGGCCCTAAGCAATTTAGCAAGACCCTATATCAAAATAAAAAACGGACTGGGGATATGGCTCAGCGGTTAAGCACCCCTGGGTTCAATCCCCAGTACCAAAACAAAAAAAGGGAAAAAAATATATATATATTGTTATTAATCCCATTTTACAAGTAAGGGAACTAAGTTTCTCAGTAGTCATTTGAGTTGGGTGTGTTGGTATATGCCTGTAATCCCAGCAGAATAGCAAATTGGAGGCCAGCCTCAGCCACTTTAAGGGGCCCTAAACAATTTGGACCCTGTCTTAAAATAAAAAATAAAAAGGACTAGAGATATATAGCTCAGTGGTAAAGCACCCCAGGTTCTATCCCAGTACTTAAAAAAAAAAAAAGTCAGTACCTTAAGGTCCCAGAATTAGCTTGTGGTAGAAACAAGATCTGAACCCAGCTCTTACTGACTGCTTATATTGGGAGAAATGGACCAATTTTATCTATATAGTCTTAACCCCTTTCCCCAAGAAGCCAACTTCTGACCCCCAAGATGGTTGTAACGATAGTCCCTCACTTAAGTCTAGTAGTTTAGGGTTTAAAAATTACAAACATGGGGCTGGTATGGTAGATCAGCAGTTGGAGCTCTTGCCTGACATGTACAAGGACTCTGGTTCAAACCCCAGCACCACGTATACAACTAAGTGTCAAGAGAAACAAGCTAGATGGAAAAATAGGAAAAATAAAATTCCCACTTTAAAAAAAAAATTACAAACATGGTGTCTTACAACTCTTCCCTACAGAACCGTGGAAGAGACAGGTCCAGAAAGGGGAAGATATTGGAAAAGTTAGCTCTGATGAATAACACCTAAGGCAGGAGGCAAAGGTCCCCCAAAGCAAGTTCTATGTGTTAAGACTTGATTTTACCAGTTGTTTCCTTGTCACCTCGTGGCCCAGACATTCTTGAAGACTTCACTGTGCAGTTTTCACATTCCATGGGCTTCTGGTTCTCCATAAACAGGACAATGGCAGACATGATAGTAGGAATAGGCTATTTTCATCTTAAACCCTCAGTCTGGAAGGATGTGTCTTCTAATGGCTCCAGACTGGTCCCAGTTCCCAGGATGGGCAAAGTAGGCCTTGCATGGGGGCATGGGTTATTCCCAAAAAGGAGGAGAAAGGAACTAGTTATAAAAGCAAAGAATCTAAAACCTCTGACTTCATAATTCTGGTCTTAGGGTCATAACCCAAACATGCTTTTATTTAGCCCTCAAGGACACATATACAGAGACACTCACCCTAGCGGTACTTGGGGTGTAGGTAGAAGCAGGTTAAAGACACTTGGGTGTCCATCTTTGAGACTAGTTACACATTACTCCCATTAAGGTTATTTTGTTGTTGTTATTTTAGAGAAGGGGAGAGAATCTATTTTTTATTTTTATATTTTCATACCTGGTCTTTGTTTCTCTGACACTTACTTGTATATATAGTGCTGGGGTTCAAAACTGGGTCCTTGCCAGGCAAGCACTCCAACCACTGAGCCACTGCTCCATGCCCCCTACACCAAGGTCTTGATGCCCCAACTTCTAATTATCTTACGTCAGCCCACCCAGGATTCAAACTTCTGCTGTTTGAGCAAATCTCTTCCAAGGCCACTTTCTTATTTTCCTTTGGACATAGGGTCTTACTATATTGCCCACACTGGCCTTGAATTCCTGTGTTCAAGCAATTCTGCTTATCTCCTGAGTAGCTGGGACTATAGGCACACTCTACTGTTTCCGTAAAATGAAACACTGAAAAAAATACCCCTTTGGAGTCATCATTCTGTAACTTCAGTGTAACAAATTTGTGCTAAGCATTTGGATGGCACATGGAGTTGCCCAATAAATGGGACCCAGGAATGACAGCATCTATAGTTTGCAAAGCACTTGCAAATTCATTGTTTTGTCTCCCACCTATGGCCTATGGCCATAGTGTGGGTCTTAACTCAATTTAATCAATGGCACATGGCTTGGGAGACTTTGCTTCATGGCTGTAGCCCTCAATACTGTGTTCTTATGTAAAATTGTTTAACTTTTCAGTACCTTATTTTCCTCTTCTAAAAAACAGGAATGTCAATAATTACTTGGTGAGTCAGTAGACTGTCTCTGAAGCCTCCAGGATATATTAGTTTTTTTAGTTTTTTTTTTTATTTCCTTCAAAGTAAAGTTCTTTATATAGGTATATATAATGGACCAGACATTCTAGTGAACAAGAGATAAAGGTCTGGAGGAAGAACTCCATGGTAGAACACTTGTCCACCATGTATGAGGCTTGGAGTGTGATCCTTAGCACCACTAAAAACATGAAGAAACAGACAAGTATGAAAGTCCTGGCCCCCAAATGAACTGATAGTCCAGCGGAAGAGGAAGACCATCTATAAGCACAGAACATTAGTCAGTGTGAAGAAGAAAACAAAGGTGGATAAGACAAAGAATTCTGAGACAGGGGTAGGAGGAGAAGGCAGATGGAAATAAGGGTGCCCCTCTGTAGGGAGCTGGGAGAATATACAAGAAGCAGGACAGTAGGTAAAAAGCTTCTCTATAAAGAAGCAGGCTCAGAAGATGCGGAGAGGGGGGTGCAGTTAGACTAAAGCGAGCAGGAAGGGGTAAGGCTGAACAAATGAATAAGAAGAGCCCCAAGTGCAGTGGCTCCTACAATCCCAGTTACTCAGCAGGCTGGGGTAGGACTATCATTTGAGCCCAGTTCAAGGCCAGCCCAGGCAACAAAGTGATACCACATCATGTCTCAGAATAAAGTAAATAAGAGCCCCATAGATTCACGTGATTCACTGTAGTACAAAGTACAAGAAGCCTTAGGCCTATGAGACATCTTGTTGGCCTGGCTGCTATGAATATTCAAGATAAAAGATTCTAGGGATACATGAATTCATTGATATTCCTGAAAGCTGGGTCCAAGGTGCTCACATAGGTTCCTCTTCCCACACCCTACGATGTGCAGTTTGCATAGTTCATGAAACCTGTCAGTGTGGGCCATGAGCCCACACCAACTGTCATAGACTTTATTACATTCTGAGGCTCAGAAAGAAGATGATCGGTACCCACGAGCCTATGAAGAGCAGGCAAACTATAAAGCTTGTTTATCTCAACAGAGGGTAACAGTTGAGAATCTTTTTTTGCCACTAATATGTGGCAGAAAATACAACTCAAATAAGCTTAAAACACAACTATTTAGTGAGTCCTAAAGTTTTTAAAAGTTCACAGTAGGGTAGACTTCAGGAGCAGATTAATCTGAAGGTGATATCACTAAAAGATATGGCCTCATTTTTCTTTTTCCTGTCTCTGACCTCCTTCCTATGGTTGCTTCATTATCAAACTAGAGCCCCTCCAGACAGCAGCTCCAGGCTTCATATCCTTCTTCATACATCCACACAAGTCTTCTGGTAGCTTCTGTTCCAATGGAGAGGAGGCTGCACTGCACTCCCTGGTGTGTTAACCATTATAATGCTGGGTCACATGCCTACCCCTGATCTAACCATCACAGCTCAAGGACAAGGAACATGAATGGCTTAATTTAACACAATTGAAGGCTATAATAGTGTCTTTTCTACAAAATTTATCTTGTCTTGCTTCATGAATTGCTGGACCCAGGAGTACTTAGAACTATTTGCTTATCTATTCTTTTTAAAATACAACAATGAAATAGTTAAGAGCAAATTCCCAAGGGGCTGGAGTGGTGGCTCCGCAATTATGGTGCTTACCCAGCATGCACAAGTACAGAGGTTCAAACCCCAGCACCCACGTACGTAACTAAGTGTCAGAGCAACAAAAGCCATGTGAGAAACTCAATAAAAATTGATTCTCTCTCTCTCTCACACACACACCTTCTCTCTTTAAAAAAAGAAAAAAAGAGCAAATTCCCCAAATATAGTTAATGACTGTAACATCATAGCTTTTATTTTTAAAAAGCAAATTTCTAAAAATCTTACGTGTATCTGTTTATCCTTAAATATGAGCTTCATTACACTTGCCTGATTTTTTTAAAATAAAAGGGGACAAATAAATGACTGCTATAGTCACAGTATGTACCTAAAGTATATAATCTAATGTTACTTAATAGAACCACTGTCTATATTCTCTAACATATAAAATGAAATGGGACTGAACATTAGTGGCCTCCTCTGGGCTGTGTTGAGTATTTATCTCAAGCAGCAAGTAGAAATGAAAATGAAATTCCTTAATTTCCACTGTTCCTGGAGCCTCTGAGTGTCTGTATTTATTAAAAAGCCCACAGTTACTTGGGAGACTGAGGCTGGAGGATTGCTTGAAGTCAGGAGTTTAAGACCAGCCTGGGCAAGATCATAAGATGGCTATGACTCTTAACAACAAAATTACAGCAACTCTTGCAAGAATCTAGTACCGCTTGGTTTTCCCAGTGGTCCCAAAACAGAAATATTTCTTCCTACTTCACAGTCTGTTCTTATGGTACAGCAGACAGGGTAGTCAACAGGAATGCATGGGCTGCTTTTGTGTTCTTATGGGCTATGTATGTTGGATATTCCACCTCACGCTAAAAAGTGGGATGCTGATCCTCAGGTAAGTGTAGTGAGAACCAGAATAGCTCTTCAAGCAACTTTGTAAACAGCAAGGAGTTACCTACAGGCTGCAGGCCCTAAGTAGGAAGTGTAATGCCAGGCTGCACTCTGGGTCTGTAGCTACTGATGGTCACAAGACTTCCTCATCAATGGGCCTCCTGCTCAAGAAGACCAAGACAGATGTTCATTCAAGAGCTCCGGGAAACCAGGTTCGTTCCCGCAGGGCAGCTCAAAGGGCCCATTCACTCACATCCACCCAGCAGCATTCCTAGCCTCCTGTCACAGCCTCAGCTACAGAGGAATGCATGATCTGCCAGTCTATGGAGACTAGTGCCCTGCCCCCTACTCCCCAGAAGGGAGAAAATGGAATGTGGGACTACCCCAGGTCTCCTAATCCCCTTTACCTCCTGAAATGGGACCCACAATAGTAGTGGTCAAGGAGATTTCTGATCTAGACTGTGGAGAAGAAATTACCAGTGGGCTAATTTTAGGAACCAAGTCATGAAGCCCACTTCAGAAAGCCAAATTTTGGCATTGGCCCAAAGGGCAAATTTCTAGCAACTGGGTTAGAGGCAAATGGCAGAGGGTAAGGAATGACATCACACTGACCAAGATAAAAATCTGACAGCAGTTTGTAATGGAACCACATGAATGGTGCTGCTGAGGGGATGCTTGAAGCCTAACTTTGCAATTGGAAGCTTTGAGCTTGGTTGAGAGGGGTGGAATGACTAGAACACTGATTTTGTGACCTTGAGAATGGTCTTACCCCTCTGAATCCTGGAAAGGAACTAACAGGGCAGCTAGGAAGATCAGATGAAAGAACTGTAAATAAAAGGCACTGGGAACGCTCAGAATCTTCAAACACATGCGAACTTCACAACATAATCAGCTTTAGGTTTAAAATCAGGAAACAGTTATCAACACTTTCACTTTTCTCCCTCTGAACACCATAGCAGTGCCTACCTCCCTGTGATAGTGTGATTCTAAAAATAACAGACTGTATCCGGCCCTAATACATAAAAAATATGATGGCAGCAAGAATTCAGATACAAACCCCAGGATTCCTCAGAGCAGAGGGGAGCTACACTGTACTGTGCTGTGCAGTGTTCCCACTGCCTCAAGTTTGCAGAGGGCAAAGGTGGCCAGGGGCCAAGTCTTATTACACTGCTTCCACAAGAAGGGTTCAAGAGGTTTATTAAACAGACTATTTCAAGATACAAAATGACAATCATCATCATATTCCATTAGCCAAGTGTCACTTGGAACTATGAAACTATTCTGTAAGACATCCCTGGGCTCTCAGTTCCTAATAGGCTACCTAGTGAAATGAAGGACTTCAAATCAAGACTCTAACACAAAAGGATTCCAAAGAGTGGTTCAGAATGCCCTGTACTCTTAACAATGTCAGGGGGTGTATGTGTGTGTGTGTGGCGGGGGGGAGCATGAACTTTTTCAGGACAATTTGAATATCCAAATTAGGTAAGAGGGAAACAAATGTGCAATCAGCACCTGAAGCCCCAAGTGGGCTCCTGGGTCCGGGTAGGGGATGGAGGACAAGAGAGGCCAAACAAAGGGAACCTGACAGCAGGTTTTTTTCTTCTACTTCTTCCTGCCACCTCTCTCCTTGAGGGCCAGGTGAATGACAGCACCATTGGCCATGTTATAGTAAGCCAGCGAGTTGGAATCCTTGATGAAGATGCCCTGGAAAACAGATAGAGCACCTTAGAACATGGTACCTGGCCTTGAGCACTTCACTGCAGCCTCACAACCCTGAACACTTAGCCCATGCACTCTGGACTCAGCCAATACAGCCACATGAGGGGACGCTATGGTAGGGCAGATGAGAGGGTTCTAGTTCCTTCTAGAATGCTTTTCCTTCCTTTTCTCCAGTTGATGCTTTTCCCTCTTTGTTGACATTTAGCTCAAAGATCAACCCTTAAGATGATGATCCTGACAAGCCCATGAGGGTTGACTCACTCGTTAGCGATCACCTCATCCAACAGCTTCATTTTATAGACAAGGAAATAAGGCCCAGAGTGAGGACATGTTCAAGTCCAGAGAGAAGAATGAAGTACCCTGTGTAAACTCGCTGGGCTAGACATCCCTTCAGTGTCTACACAGAATCAGGCCACCTGAGATCACACCTGCGAAGCAGGCCCCACCACTAAGTCAGCTATCCACCAGGGCATTACCAAGTCTTGTCTCTGATCTCTACCTCCAGCTGCTGAAGCAAAGGGTTTCTGGGATCCCACATGAGAACTTCCCACTGTCAAGTTCACCTGCCTAGGACTCCCAGTCAGCACTGTCACTGGGATGGACTCAGATAACTACATCCAGGTCTCTCTCCACTCCTCTTTGTGTTCTCATGGGACCTAGGAGGCAGGATTGGGGACATTCTGACTCACCTCATATTGTAGCTTCTGCTTCCCTGCAGGCATGCCTGTGGCTTCGTGAATCTTCACTTTAATGACAGAGACCTGTGGGACCAAAGAGAGTCATTCACCCCTCTGCTAATGCTGGCCAGAGGAAGCTGTCTCTGACCCCTTGACTTCCAAGCACCTGATATCAATGGGGACAGCAGCCCATACCTGGTCTGTGAGTGGGAGGGTGAAGACCAGCACCTGCCCATTCAGCTTCCATTCTGTCTTATCTTGCATGTTGGGTACCTGCACTTTGATGGACACTGGGCCCTGCAAAAAAGACATCATTATGCCTGGGGATCCCTGAACCAACAATGAACTATACTCTGCTATCCCAAGGCCTGTTCAGAAAATGTCACCTGTCCTTCTGGGCTCTTCTGGGGTCTGCTCCCAAATTCGCTACAAACACTACTTGTAACATGGCACAAGTCACTCCCCACTTTTGGTATTTTCTTTCTCTTCTTTAGATGGACCCCTGCCTTGTCTCCTGGTAAGTCAGGAACTAGGGTGAAGGAGTTAGGTGAAGATGTTCTGCAACCCCCAAGTAGCACAAAAAGAAAGAAGTTTTAGCCAGAGATCTGGGTTCCCAAATCAGCTTTCTGGCTGATGAAGTCTCTGAGCCTCAATGCCACAAGTATAAAACAGTGATGTAGTGAATTCTAACCAAAAAGTGAGTGCCTATGATGTACTTAGGTCTACCCCAGAACTTGAGTGAACAAGTATTAGTAAGAAATACCTTCTAATACCTTCTAGGACTAGAAAATAAAAAAGACTGGGCCAAATCTCTTGGGGAAGCAGGAATTATATCTGTCTCCTCACAGGAGCCTAACTGCTTCCCTAGGGACTCCCAGTGTCCAAGATCCCACCTCCCCTAATACCAGTATTCTAAAAGGTACTGGTGGAGTTACAGGCAAGTCTGAACTCCCTCTAAGCATCTAAGGTTCCTGTCACACCTAGGCCATGCTGCTTGTGCAGCTGGGTTCCAGGTTGGCCTCTACAGAAATATATACCAGGGGGCAATGACCACCACCACCATTGCTCTCTGCTACCCCACCTGTTAACCCCACATTTTAACATGTGTTTTGAAGGACATGTGTTTTGAAGGCCCCAATGGCTGACCTAGGCCCCAGAAGCTAAAACTAAAACCATGGGAGAAGAAAAGGAGTCTGGGGGAATGTGTGGCTTAGATCTGGATGCTCCAAGCTACAGAGAGTGTGCCAGATCACAGACCTTGTTCCTGCGAAGGAACTCCTCCTCAGGCATGAGGCTATCCTCTGTCTTCAGCTTCTTGGAGGCAGGCTCATCTTCCATTGGAGGTGGAGGGTGGACAGGAGGCATGGGGGCTGGAGCAGGAACAGGAGCCACGGGTGGGGCAGGCACAAAGGCTTCAAAGAGAGGAAGCAGCAACTCCATGAGTAAAGAGAAGGGCCTTGGACACAAGGTTGGTGAGGTGAAGGGGGAGACTGCAAAGCCTCCACTGAAAGGTGTGAAATACCACTCCCTGCTGACTCTGGCAGTCATTAGGCTTCCTGGCAGGGGGCCCTGGGAGACTGCCCATATCAGGCAGTTGGGCACTGGAAAAGCAGGACTGATGGATGGAACAGGTGCCAACAACCATTGGTCAGGCCTTTGAGCTTTTTTGGGGCCTGACCCCAGGATGCAAACACTAGCTATACTATTTTGGACTCCTATTTTCCCCAGAAGATGTGGCTCCCAGCTCCTGGCTCAGGGACATTTTATGTGGCAAGCCAGAGCTCTCCTCTGGGTCAGAAACCCAGCTAGAAGAACTGCCACTAACATTAGCCACTGTTCTACGGACAGTACTCAGCCTGTGGTCCCTGACCCAATAGCCCGTAAAGTGACACAAGGGACACTGACCTGTTGGCACAATCATGGGAGGTGGGCGGGGTGCCATGATAGGAGGTGCCGAGGGAGGCATGGGCACCACATTGATCCTGGGTGCATGGATGATAGGCGGCATGGGAGCTATCACTGAGCCTGGGGGCAGGCGGACCACAGATGCCATCGGGGGCCTGGGCATGACAGGTACTGCAGACACCACTGTAGTACGAACGGGAGGTGGCATCTGTGGGGGAAAGAAATCCACAGGTCACAGGAAGCCAATATTTAATCTCAAGGGCACACACAGCTGGTAATTGGCCACCTGTA
Organism: Aplodontia rufa; assembly: GCA_004027875.1. Classification (NCBI taxonomy): domain Eukaryota; kingdom Metazoa; phylum Chordata; class Mammalia; order Rodentia; family Aplodontiidae; genus Aplodontia; species Aplodontia rufa. Next base: position 51,411 of record PVKS010012959.1, read on the forward strand.
CCTCTAAGGACAAAAGTTGGACAGCTCTGACTCAGTCCCTTGGTGCTTAAGACTGCAGCATATGACAGAAGCTGCACTGAGGCCCTGTGGTGACACTCTCGCTATGTGGCACTTGTGAGTCAGACTCAACTAGCTGCTCCTGCCTTCAACTGTTTCCTGGTGATGGACCAGCATACCTCAAAGACCTACTAAGCCCCACTGCCCTTCTGTTACTTAAACCAAACTGGCTTTTCACATTTGCTACTTTCTTTCCTCCCTGATCCAATCATGTGCAGACTGAAGATCAAACTAGAGGTTCCCACTTTCATTTAAAAGGTTCCTTATCTTTCAGCATTCAGGCCCCACTATACGGTAGTTTCCCTTCTCAGTCAACCGTGTCCAACCCCAAGAACAAAGACCTAAAAACAATTGGTTAGAGTGCTGCTAGCTCACCGCAGGTGGCCGGGGTACTGAGGTGATAGGTGGGGCTGAGCTGGGGATGTTAGTGGCTGAAGATGGAGGTGGAGGTTGCTGGGGGATTTCATTGGGCTTGCTGGGGCCAATCTTCTCTTTGGTATCATCTTCAGGGACCAAACCCTTGGCTTTGTGAATGGCCTCAATCTGCTCCTGGAGGGTGATGTTGGCCTGGGCAGCCTGCTGGGTCCGAGCCATGCTGCCTGAGTGGCCATCCCAGGTTACCTGCAAGAAAAAGTAAATATGTAGCCTGTCAGGATCTCTAGAACTCAGCCCAAGTGAGGAGAAAGCTGGCATAGAAGGAACAAGGATCCACTTGAGTCACACCTTTTCCTCTGGCTTCTGGATCTCCTCCTCACCAATCTTCT
>PVKS010012960.1:0-52197 GCA_004027875.1 Aplodontia rufa
GGGGTGAAATTGAGTTAACTAATTTGGAGTTGGGGGGGTAATGCTGGTAAAATTAAGAGAGAGGTTTATGTATACCAGTTATGTATAGTGAGAAAGTGGAGGAGTTAAAAATTTTTTTTTGCTATAGAAAGAACAAGACAATGCTAAGGGGAAAAGAGTTGATGAGAGAAGGAGATTGAACAGAAAAGATTTACTAACTATGAAATAAAGCAGGAAAGAAAGAAATAGAAAAGAAGATACAGATCCGAGGGGAAGCTAAGATAGCTGTGGCCTAATATAGGAAGGGTAAAAGGGTTATTGGCAAGATTTGGGTTCTTGCTAAAATTTAAGGGAAGAAGTGTTCCCTGAGAATTATGCTCTTCAGGCATAAAATGTTTCAGTTACTTTATGCACTGACTGGAGTCCTTCTTCTCTAGAATGATAACAGGGCTAGGATGGATGGGTAATAGTGGGTCAGAGATATGCTAAATATGAAAAGAGGGAAGAGAGAAAGAAACCTTAAAAACACACTACCAAACTAAGAAGAACTACTATTGTTAATTATCCCTCTAAGAAGAGAGAGAAAAAAGAAAAGAGACGGGATATAAAAGAAATAAAGAAGGAAAAAAGGGGGGAGGGTAGGTGTTAACTATTCTACAACATTAGCATTACAGAAAAGTAAAAGACCCTGCTAGAATTTTTATATATTGGAGAACAAGTAAACTCCACCATATATCGCCTTGGTACACACCTTGAAAATTTGAAAATGAAGTCAAAATAACGGCAAAAAAAAAAAAAATAAATAAATAAATAAAAAATAAAAAAAATTGAGGAAAATTATACTTAATAGGCACACCCTGGAAGTATCAATTGTATGACTGTCTCTGGTCCTTTCAGGGAGTGGATCTTCTTTTTATGGCTGAATATGAACTGTTTCTACCCTTTTTGAAGATGTATTCAGGGGATCTGAAGGTCAGAAGATATGTTATCAGAGCTCCATCTGCTGGTCGTTGTCGGACATGATCTCTGTGGTCCCTGGGGTCCCAGCTCCTCTGCTCTGTGAAAGAAGTGACTATGTTGGGAGGACAGAGCCTTGAACTCTGTTACTCCTCAGTCCCAGATCCTTTATGAGAGGAGGATTCAGGCCCCTGACCCCACCTTCTGCTGAGACTGCCTGTGTTCAGCTGCAGGATCAGGGAACAGTTTTATGAGCCTCTTTTGCAGACCTGGGGGTTGCAGGTCCAGGAGAGGGAGTGTGGTTTTAAAAATGGATGCTCCCCTTCCCTCACTGCTCCCACACCTTCTTCAGGGCTTCAGCCAGGCCTTCTGGTCCTGTTTCCACCTTTGATCTCTGCTGCTTCCAGCCGGAGTATTTAGAGCTTGCTTTGCAATCCCAAAGAGGTCTTGCCCTGATCAGGCGTGCTGGGCGTGTGGTAACTAGCAAGCGGGTAACGAACGGACACTTGCTCGGCTCTCACACCCTTGCAGTTCCCGCACCACCTCTTCTGCGCAAACCACTGCTCTGTGCTTGTATGAAAGCTCTTTCCAGTCACTGGTCCTGCCGCCAGACAGAGCGCAGGTCCGGGAGGTGTCCTCGCCAAAATGCTGACTTTAAAGCTGTGCGGGTTTTTCTTTGCAGAAGTGACTCAGGCTGGCGGGAATGTAGGTGGGAGAATGCAAATGCCGGTCTGCAGGCCAGCTGCCGCAGTGGCAGCGCGGAACAAAGAATCCCTGGTCACTCCTAAGTCTCTATTCCCTGGAACCTCTGCTAAAATTAGGACTGGTAATTCACAATGTTAGTCACCCAAACGCACCTCAAAATACTGGTGAGAAGCCGTAGATATCCTGATCAGTCACGGGGGTGCAGGGGAAGGCTTTTGTCTTCAGATCGTCATCTTGAAGAGTCCGCCTCCCTGTTTCTTTAATGCTAATATTATCCCCTAATTGTAATGTCAAACATTGAAATAATAACTACCCTGTGGCTTTTAATAGCAGTAATTTATTTATACTATAGCATCAAAAACATCTTAATACATTTTTAGAGATGTTGTGGGAAGGGGAAGGGAGGGATAAGGGTGGATAATTGAGAAGGGCCCTCTTGGTGGTAAATGTAATCCTCAGTATCTATATACATTTTATATTATTTTGTTTAAAACTTGTATGATTGTAGAACAAATAAATTTCTTAATTAAAAAGGGTAGCTGTTCAACAAAGAGTAGCTCCTTTTTCCTGAACTAGTGAAGGAATCCCAATCCATATTCTAAATGTCTTCATAGTTGTCTTTTTGAAGTTCAAATCCTGTCTTGTTAATAAACAAGCTGTTAGTTCTCCTTTTAGAGGAAAAAATTATCCAAACTCTTTAGCATGCCAACTGAGGGGCTTACGAACTGGTTCTAAATTATCTTGAAGCATCATCTCTTATCTGCCACTATTATCATGCTATCATTTAGCCACACAACTTTTTGCAGTTTCTAGAATATGCCATGCTCTTTATTATCTCTGTGTTCATGTACATTCTGTTCACTGTGACTGGAATATCCTTCATTTTTTACCTGGTGAATTTGTATTCATATTTCAAGTTATAGTTCAAATATCAACAGCTATGTGAAATCTTTCCAAAATAAAAAAAATTCTGTAAAATATTTGCCCTGATCCTTTAATACAAATATGAAATCCTTATATGCCACCTAAAATTGATAAAACAGATGGTCTGTGGCCTTTACTATTCCTAGGAATGTGCCACATACTACGTGTTCTGTTTGTGCTGTAGAGCTTCCCAGTAGTAAATGTCTCTGATACCCACCTTCTTCCCTTTCCTCTGAAAACACCTAATCGTTATTTTGCTCTTTATCAACCTCTTTCAAAGTCATTACCCAAGTCTGTTCCTCTTTCTTTATTTTAACAGAATACCCTACATCATCTCCAGTCTGGCTGCTCTCTCTCCAAATTCACAATTTCCTCACGACCTTCCTATCACATTCCCTTTGCTCCCTAGAATTTTTCCTTCAACTACAGAGGAATTGGAAAACTTTATGACAAACTTGAAAATGAGTGATTGCTTTCAAGCCAAGTATAGTCTAAGGACTCTCACAGAAGCCAACTGCAAATCTGTTTACTCTTATAGGTGGTAAATAACAATGTAACAACTATAGTTGGCAAAAAGAAACTGGATCAATCCTGCTTTTTATGCATATACATATATGCTGTACATATAGACTATTACCCCTTACCTCCTGAAGTTTTGGAAACAGTAAAGAGCCATATTAATTTTAGGTTGGATTGCCATCAATTGAACTGTCTTATCTAAAGGAAATAAAATTATTCCTAGGTGTCTTAAAATACTTATATGCATTCAATGCTATAGCATCTAAAATGAAAAAAAGTACAGCCCTATTGGCGTTTTAAATGAATGTAAAGTTCCTACTCTGCCATTTTAAAGAATAGTTGTCTTTGATAGTAATGTAATACCAATGGTACCACCCTTAAAATTATTATCATGAATGCCCTATGTTCTTTCCTATTAATGTAATGTCCACATTATAACATTTCAGAGAAATATAATGGCTATACTTTGGACTCATTTTTCATTTACTATTCATACTACAGCATGCAAATCTGATAAACTAACTGCCCTGTCCTTGAAATACTGTTATGAAGTCCTCTGTATAGCCTAAGTAATTAACATAACACCTTCCCTGTGCATTTGAAAGTTAATATAATTTCATGATATAGCATCCAAAATTAATAAAATAACAGTTTCATAGTTTTGTACAGTAAAATGACAACTGCACTGTAGCCTTTCAAGCTAGTAGATGAACAGATTGAAGACCTGTAAATGTAGTGCTATTAATGCTGTAACATCATATTCTAATATAATAAGTAATCTACAGCCTTTACTTCTAATATTATATCCATATTATAACATTTAATCCCATAATAATAGCTACACTCTGGCCTTTATTATCGATTTAAACTCCATATATACCATCAAAACTGATTTAATAACTTTCCTCCCATGGTGATGCTATTATATCCTAATAACAACAACAAACATTGAAATGACAATTGCCCTGTGACTTTTTTTCTTTATTTTTTGATTAATTTTTTTATTTTTGAACAACCATATGTTTTTAACAAAATAATATCAAATGTGTATAGATTCTGGATATTATTATCAACCCCAGGAGAGCCCCCCAATTAACCACCCTTATCCCTCCCTTCCCCTTCCCCCCCATATCTCTAAAAAAGGATTATGTTGTATAGCATTATATCTTATTTGGATTTAACATACGATAATAAACCAACTTTCTCACTGTCTAGGGTCTAGTCCCAACCTCCACAGATGAGTGGAGACAATCGACCATTAGTTTTTGGATTAAGCTGATTTTACTCAGCATGATTTCTTCCATAGCCATCCATTTACCTTCAAAAATGCAGTATCATGAATCCTTTAAAAACTAGGGATGAGCCCACCATATGATCCTGCTATTCCACTCCTGGGTATCTTTCCAGGAGATTTAGAATCAGCACATTATAGTGACACAGCAATATCTATGTTCATAGCCCTGTGACTTTTAATAGCAGTAATATATTTATACAATAACATCAGAAACTGAGGCTGTACAATACTTGCATTGTACCTTTAATATCAGTTTGACATCCTCATTATTGCACATAAAATTAAAATTTGGATAGTCTTGACCTTTATAGTTCTATGATATCCAAAATATGGCACATAAAATAGATATAATATCAGTCCTTTGGCCTTTACACTATTACAATAACCATAATATAGCATGTTTAATTACTGCACTGTGTTGTTTAATGTTATTCTTTTATCCATACAGTGCAGTCTGAAACTAATATAATGTCCTACTTGTGCTCTTTGCTATTCATATAATATCCATATTATAGCAGATAAAACTAATATAGTAACTGCCCTGTGACCTTTTTATTATAATGGTATCTGTACTATAAAATCTAATGCAAATATGATAGCTGCCCTGTGTCATCTTAAGAGTCATATTATCCCAAACTGTACTATCTAAATCTAATATAAAAGCTGTTTTGTGATTTTTCATACTCATGTGACATATATTTCTTAACATCTAAATCTTTTATCATAACTGAATTTTTGCCTTCTGTACTCATATTATATGTATATTATTGCATCTAAAATTACTGCAAGAGGTGTTATATGGTATTTATTCTTACTATATACATGTGTTTACTCAATGTAATATAGCAGCTATGCTGTAGCCTTTCATATTAATAAAATGTTTGTACCATGGCTTCTCCAACTAACAAATAGCCACCTTGTGTTAACACTAATGTGATAATCATACTGTAGACTATGAAAATAATGTATTAACTGCTCTGAAGTCTGATTCATGTAGTCTCTGAAGTCTGATTCATGTAGTGAGGGCTGTGTGAAGTGTGTATTGAGAGCATTCTGCAGTGTGTACTGACATCTTTGTGAGCTGTATTGTGAGGGCCCTCTGAGCAGAGTATGCAGGGATCCTGGAGGTGAACAGGAAGAAATTCCTGAACTGTGTGTTTAAGTCCAAGGTGTGAGGAGAGGGCCATCCTAAGTGAGTAGTTAGGTCTCTCTGACATGCGTGGTGAGGGCTGCCTAAACAGTGATAGTGGCTCTGTGAGGTAACTAGTGATGTCAATGTGAGGTGGGTAGAGTGGGGACCATGAGAGTTCTGAGGACCACAGTGTAAGCTCTCTGGGGCATATGGTGAGTAGTCTCTGATGAGGGTAGGAAGAGTTAGGATTCCTTAAAGTATATGATGAGGGTCTGGTCAGGGCCTAGATTTTAAAGGAAGAATGTTTAGTATTAGGGTCAGGTTTAGGCTCAGGGTTAATGACTATACTCAGGGTTGGAAAAGTTCAAATTCAGGACCAACTTAGAGTCTTGGGTAGGGTCTGGTTTTACATAATAGCCTGGGTCAGGAAGAGTATTTGAGTCTGGATTATGTTAGTGCTAGTATCAGGGTTCAGGTCAGGGTTAAGTTCATTGTTAATGGTTAGAGTCAGGGTCCATTAAGGTCAGATTCAGGGAAATGGATAAAGTTTAGGGTTTGGGCCTAAGTTGAGGTCAATTCTAGGGCCTGGGATATCTTTAGGATCAGGTAGAATTTGGATCAAGGTTATTGTCAAGGTCAGTATCAGTCAGGGTTAAGAGTTTAAGGATAAGGTTAGTGTTAGGATTCAGGATAGGGTCAGTATCATGGATAAGGCCTAGAGTTTAGGCTAAGGGTTGAGGTAAGGGTGAGGGTCTGACAGAGTCAGATTCAGAGACAGGGAGATTTCTAGATTCTGGGTCTGTGTTTAGTTCATGGCCAGTATCAGTGAAAGGATTAAGGTCTGGATAGGGTTAGATCATGTGAGGATCAGTGTCAGAGTCAGAGTCAGGTTTTAGTAGTAAGGGATAAGAGATAGTGTTAAGGGTAGGTTTAGTGGTCAGGTTCATGGTCCAAGTGATGGTTAGGGTCATATTAAGGGTCTGTCAGGTCTAAGGCTTATGGTCAGACACAGGGACAAAGTCATATTTAGGGACAAGGTTTAGTGTCTATGGTCAGGGTCAATGTCAGAGTTTAAGAAAAGGGTCTGTAGAGGGTCCATGTTATATTTAAATATGTTTAGGGTCAGGGACAGAGTTTAGACATTAGGGTAATAGGTAGTGTGAGGTCAAGATAAGAGTCAGGTCAGTGCCTAGTTTAAGTGTAGGCATAGTGTTAGGTTCAGGATCAGGTTCAGGGTTAATGGTTAGGGTCAGGATCTGAAAGGGTCAGATATAGGGCCATGGTTTAGAGTCCTGAGTCAGTGTCTGGTTTTTGGTCATTGCCAGGGTTGGGGAGAGGATTTGGGACAGGATAGGTTTAGATAGTGTGAGCATTAGGTTCCAGGTCAGAGTTTGGTTCATTGTCAGAGTCAAAGTTAGGGTTTAGTGCTAAAGAATAGGAATAGTGTTTGGGATAGAGTAAGGTGTCTGGGTCAGGTACCAGTCATGGTTAGGGTCAGGGTCTGTGTCAGGTCTAAAGCTTACAGTGAACCAGAACAAAATCATATTTAGGGACAAAGATTTTGTCTATTGTCATGGTGAAAGTCAGGGTTTATAGACAGTGTCAGAAAGGGTCTGGATTATTTTTAGATAAGCTTATGGTCTGTGTCAGTATCAGGGTCAGTGTTAAGAGCTTAGGAATTGGGCTAGCATTAGGGTCAGTATAAGGGTCCAGGTCAGGCCTTACATTTTAAATGGAGGATTAGTGTTAGGGTCAGCATTAGGCTTATAGTTAATAGTTTAGGATCAGTCTCTTAGTTTAGGTTATGTCCAGGATTTGGTTCAAGATCTGGGTAGATAGGTTAGGATCAGTGTCCAGGTCAGTGTTAGGTTCAGTGTCCTAGATTGGAGTCAGAGTTTAGAGTTTAGGAATAGGGTTAGTATTAGGTTTTGGCATAGGGGTGAGGATCAGGGACAGAGCCTATATATAGTTTAGGGTTAATTTTGAGGTCAGGGTGTAAGACAGGATTAGGTACAGAGTCAGAGTCTTAGGTCTAAGATTTATTGTCCAGGATAGGGCTAGGGTCATACTCAGGATAAAGTTTAGTGTTTGGGTCAGTTTCCAGAGCACAGTTTAAGGTCAGTGTTTCAAAGAGTCAGAGTTAGGATTAAAAATGTTTGTGGTTCTGTCAGGTAAGGGCCTGGGTTTAGGATTCTGGTGAAGGTTTAGTGTGAGAGTTAGGGTTCCAGGTCAGGGTCAGTGTCAGAGTAGAGTATAGGAGTAGGGTTATTTCACAGTGTAGTCTTTGTTGTTAGAGACTGGGTCAGGGCTTATAGTTTCTGTGGAGAGATATAGTTAAGTTCTAGGTAAGGGTCAGTTTTAGATTAAGGTTCTAGATCAGGGTCATGGTCAGGGTTAAAGTAGAGTCTGTTTTAATGAAAAATATTGCTGGGTGAGGCTCAGGGTAAGGTTTTGTTGTTGCGTGAGGGTCAGGGTCAGTTTAGGGAATGGTCATGATCAGGTTTAATATTAGGTTTTGGTGTATAGTTGGGATTAGATTTGGGGGTATGTTTGGTTTAAGGTTATGGCTAGGTTTTGGTTAAGGGCTTATTGTTTGGGTTTAGTGATGTCATTATGTGCAGTGTTAGGGATAGAATTAGGTTCAGAGTCCCAGACAAGTTGAGGGTTAGTGTAAAGGTCAATGAGGGTTTACGGATTATGCATTTGGTTACACTTGTGTTAGCATTTCTGGTCTTATTGCTATGACAGTTAGGAATAGTTTTTTTTGTTTGTTTGTTTGTTTGTTTGCCAAGCCAGTTTTTTTTTATTTTTTTTTTATTTTTGAACAACCATACAAGTTTTTAACAAAATAATATAAAATGTGTATATAATTCTGGATATTGCAATTACCCCCAGGAGTGCCCCCCCAAATTACCCTCCCTTATCCCACCCTTCACCTTCCCACAATATCTCTAAAAAGTATTAGGTTGTATAACATTACATTTTATCTGGATTTAACGCATGATAATAGACCAACTTTCTCACTGTCCAGGGTCTAGTCCCCACCTCCACAGATGAGTAATAATAGTGTCAGGGTGTAGAATCAGAATTCAGGTCAGTGCCCAGAGTTTAGTGTAGGATTAGGGTTAGGGTCATATTCAAGATCAGAGTAGGTTTGGAGTGCATGTCCATTTCTGGGTTATTGATTAGGGTCAGTATCTTTGGAAAGGGTAAGACGTATAGCCACAGTTTTGTGTCTCAGGTCAGGGTCAGGTTCTGGCTTTATGGTTAGGATGAGGATCAGGCTTTGTTTATGGTCAGTGTCAAAGGCCTGTTCTGGGTTTAGAGTTTAGAGGTAGGATTAGTGCTAGGGTTAGTGTTATGTAGGGTAATCTCTTCATTAATTGTCAAGTTCAGAGTTTACAGACAGGATCTGTGTTAGGTTTAGGGTCAGGGTTAGTGTTAGTGTTAAGGTCAGAGTCAGGATCAGGGTTTGAGTCTGGGTTAGGGCTAGGTTCAGTTTATGGTCCAGAAAAGGGGTTAATGTTTATGTATAGGGTTGCCATGTTTGCTATGATTCTGTCTTCTTTATGTAGAGTTCCCTTTAGTAAGATGTTGTGGCCTTTGTTGTCTCTTTGGACTAATTTTTAGTTGAAATAAAATTTTTCAGATATAAATATTGCCACAATGACTTGTTAGATTTTATTTCCATTTACTTTCCATCTGTAGCTATCTTTGGCTGTGAGATTTGTCACTTGCAAGCAGCATATTGTAGGAATTTGTTTTATCACTGGGTCTACAAATATATGTCTTTCATTTGGGGTGATGAGATCAATCATGATCAGAGTTAGAATGGTTATGTTGTGGTTCTCTGCCATTGTGACTTTTTGGTATATTTTGTGCTGAATTGCTTATCTTTCAGCACAGTCAACTTTTATTGAGTTTCCTCTGATTCTAGGTTTTGGGTATTGTTTGCTTGTTCCTCTATTTGGAATTTGTCTTTGTGTATTCTATATAGTACTGGAGGAATATTGCAAATTTGATATTATCATGAAATGTGTTTATTTCCCCTTTGAATTTGAAGTTGCATTTAGCAGAATGTATTCATCTTGGCTGTAGTATATCTTGTTTCAAGACTTGAATTATCTCATTCCAGGTTCTTCTAGAATTTAGGTTCTGATCTGAGAAATCAAAGGTGATCCTTATTGGTTTGCCTCTGAATGTGACTTGATGTTTCCCTCTTGTAGCTTTTAATAATCAATTCTTGATTCCTTTTATACATTCTGAATATCATGTGTCTTTGTGAACTTCTCAATTGATTAGTTCTATTGGGTGTCCAATACACTTCCTGGACAAGGATATCTGAATCAATTTCTGATATGGGAAAATTTTTCTTCATTTGATTTAGAATGTTCTTTCATTTAGAATGCCATATGAGTTTCAATGTTTTCTTCTATAACAATGACTCTCAGATTACTTCTTCTGATTTCATCCCATACTTCTTGAAATTTCTGATCATGTTCTGTAATACTTTTTCTTTTCTCTCATCAGTGTGTTCAAGCTTACTCAGCCCATTCTCATTATTTGTTCTTTCTTCAGTGGTCAGGTTGTATTTTCTAAAGAAATTAATCCTTTATTAAATTTTTCCATTGAGCCTTTGATTTGGTTGAGTGAGGGCTTCAAGTCTAAAATGTCTCTTTTCAGTATATCCATTTCTTTGTTAGAGAAATTTTTCATCTACTGTGTTTGCTATTATTTCTCCTTTTAGATCTTCTTTTACATCTTTGAGTGTTTTAGTAATCAATTAATTGATAGATTTTCTAGGTTTACATCCTGCTACCTAATTGTAGACTTCAAGTTTAGGGAGTTGTGGGAATAAAGAAAACTTTTCCAGTCTTAGTCCTCATTTTGGGGGAATGTCTTGTTGGACGTGGAATTGAAGTAAATTAGTAAATTCCTTTTCATCTAATTTTGTGTGAGAGCCTTTGAGTATGAACACATTGCTTGTTCTGCTGTTTTCACTGAATGTGAAATATGGGTTGAGTGGGGGAAGGAGGTCCTGAGACTCCGCTCTCATTGTTCCCTTGTTGGATATGGTTGATGGGATAGATTTTGTCCTCTCCTTTACATGGGCTGTGGTTCTGTCATAATAGTTGAGTTCAATAGCAGGTTCCCTAAGATGTGAACTAATTTTGATCTTTACAATATCCAATGCCACCCAAAACAAGGAAACACAATCAAAATAAACATAAATTGAATACAAAACACCATATTGCATGATATTACACTAATTCTTTTTTTCCTTGTATAACTATTACAATGATAATTACTGTCTATGAGAGGAATTGTAGGTTAAGTGATTATGCCCTGCAAAGAAATATATCTAAAATTAAAAGGGAAAAAGGGAAAAATTGAAAAGAAGAAAAAGATCTAATATATATTTAAAGAAAAGCAATTAAAAAGGAAAAAGAAAATTCTTAGTTAAAAATTGAAGAGAAAAAAGAAGAAAAAGAAAGAAATTTGAAGGGATTTAAAAAATGTAGAAAAAGATGCAATATATAATACATAAACAAAAAAATTCAAATTGTGATTCCTGAGGTTATCTGATTACAGATTGGGGAAGATGATAAGAGTCTAATTGAGGGATTTTCTTTCTTTCATTTTTTTAAGAGAGAGAGGTACCATTGAACAGACAGAGAATCAAATTTTAGTTTTTCACATGGATTTTGTTGCTCTGACACTTTATTGTGTATGTCATGCTGGAGTTCAAACCTGATTTCTTGTGCATGCCAGGCAAGCACCATAGCAGCTTAGACACTGTTCCAATCCACAAATTGAGGTTTATTAGTAGAATCTGATAACCAGAAGCACTGTGATTCACAAGGTACAGGCTTTATAGGATTCTAAGTGTGGAGAGTGGGTTGCCAGGATAAGTCTAGAGCTCAGTCACCTGGGATTTTCTGGGATGCAATTGCCACAAAGAATTAAGGTTAATTCATGCACCAAGGGATGGTCCCTTGCTGGCTTCCACTAGGGGAATTGTAACTCCAGAGAGCTTCCAGGTTCTGGGTTCAGGGGGGTGAGTGCAGAACAGCACTCTCTCTCCTGGATGTATATTTAATTCCACCAGACCTCCTGGACTCAGATCCTTTGCCCTCTCACATTCACTGAACCTTCCTTAGGATGTCATTTAGGCCCTCATTTAGGTAGGATGAACCAGGGTAAACTAGGTTCCCCTCTGATCATCCAGACTGAATCCCTCTGGCTGTTTGATGTGTGATCTAGACCCAGAACTTTGCTTCTGGGTTCAGCCTCTGAATATGACCAAGGTCCTGGAAGGATTGTGGAGAAATCTGCTTTTGATTTTGGCCTAAGGGACCCCAAAATAGTGGGAAAGGAAAGGAGGCAAACTGGGTTCTTGTTCCATTCCTGCATGGCAGAGAACCCTAGGCCATGCAGCCTCGGGTCCTAACAGTCTAACACTCAGTTTGGATTGCCCTTTGGACTGTGGCATCTCTAGGGGCTAATGAAAGCACTCCTTGCTCCCTCTTGTCTGCCCACCCTTTCAGAATGATGGCTTTACTTTCTCCTCATGAAAGATAAGAGACACTGTGATACCCTTAGGTTTTGTAGGCAATTCTGGATCTGCCCAGTCTGGTCCTGGGCTTATGTCTGAATTCAGGATTCACTATGGCAAAAGTCTGAATTCCCAGTAAGTCTGCATTACTTGTACCCACCTCTATAATGCAGAACCAATAACTGAAGTGCCAGTGCCACCACTGCTGCTGCATCTGTTACTGCTACAGTGAGCTGTCCTTACCCTAGAGAACAGTTGGAATCAGCAAAGATCTCTTTATATTACAATGTTTGTAGATTTCCAAGTCTCCAAGTATCAGCAGTAGTATTTTTGTGAATTCCAGCATCAGTGGGTGCACTCCTCCTCAATGCTATAGGACTGGTGGGATTTGAGTCCCAATTCAGAGTCAGAAGAGATGCAACTGTTCTGCTATCCACTATGATCCCAGGTCTTGGCATACATTTCCTTTCAGAGCTTGGTATATATTATTCCAAGCCCTCCTCACTTTTATGGTCTGGGTTGAGAAGTCACTTGAAATTTGGACTGGTTTTCTTTTAAATGTGAACCGTGTTTTTTCTCTTACAGTTTTTAAAAATGTCCTCATTCTGTATGTTAGGTATTTTCATAATGTGTGTTGGAGTGTGTCTGTTGTGAGTTTGTATATTTCGATTTCTATAAGCCTCTCAAATTTGTGTTTCAAGTTTATTCTTTTTTTATTTTCAAGAATGTGTACTTTGTCTCTGTGGCGTAAAAAATCTTTATTCCAAGTGGTCCATCTATTTGGGATTCTTTCCATTGAATTTTTTATTATTTATTCCTTCATTTCAAGGAATTCCTTTTGATTCTTTTTCAGGATTTCTACCTCATTGTAGAATTGTTATTTCACTTCCTTTATTTCCTTTCTGTATTCCTTCCTTAACTCATCTTTTAGTACATAGAACAGTTTAAATATGAATTTTATGATTTTCTTCTCTAATATTTCTTCCACTTTTCTGTCATTAATGATTGGAGTTGAAGCATTATGGGCAATTTGAGATGCTTTGTTCCCTTGTTTCATGGTATATGCATGTTAGTCCATGTTTCACTATTGTTCTGATTTCTTTTTATAAGTTAGGATTCATTTTGTGAGCTCTTTTTCTTATGGACCCTGGGTTAGGTGGATTTCTGGACACTGGCATTTTAATTCAATGTGTGACCTCTGTTGATCCCATTATCAGCCTCTCTTTAAGAGACTATTGAGACCTATTTATTATATTCTCTTCTTATTCTATTCAATCTTGGGAGAACAAAAGTTTGTTGCAATTATTCGCTTCAGTTTCTCAAATTCAGTTAGATTTGTATAATAAAATTCTGAAACAGATTTCAAGTTTAGTAGCTTAGTAAAGTTATTTTTACTTGAAGTGGGTACCAGAAGGAAGAAGGTAAGACAATTGGTTATAAGTGTGGAAAGTAAAGTGTGAGGGCAGGGAGAAAGATGAGAGAGGAGGGGAGGGAATGAAAGAGAAAGGAGCCAAGATTAGCTATTTTTCACCAAGGCAAAATGGAAGAAGAGGAAAGAGAGAAAAAGAAAGAGATTGGTGGGATTGAGAGATGGAGATGGAGAAGCTAATATAGTTTGGTTTACACCAAGTCAAAAAGGAGCATTAGATGGATGATTTGTGCATATTAAGACTGGTATCCACCTCTTTCCTCTGGATATTCTACTTCTTTTCTATATCTTCTCCTTTTTTGTGTGGATGCTGATTGCAGTCCCAGAATTCATATCCATGCCTCTATTTAGTTCCCTAGGCCATTTATTGATTGGATTATTTGTGGGTTTGATGTTCAGTTTTTTGAATTCTTTGTATATTCTGGATGTTAGCCCTCAGTTTGAGGTGTAGCAAGCAAAGGATTTCCCACATTCTGTAGGTTCTCTCTTGACACTCAACTAATTCTTCAGCTGTGCAGAAGCTTTTCAGTTTAATGGCATCCCACTCAATTCTTGGCTTTAATTATTGCACTATGGGAGTCTGGTATTTGACAAAAGGGATGAAAACATGGCATGGAAAAGTCTGTTCAACAAATGGTGCTGGATGAAATTGACAGCCCTCTGTTGAAAACTGATATTAGATACTTATCTCTCACCTTGAAAAAAATCAAATCTAAATGGATCAAAAAGTTAAATATTAAACCAGCAGCTATACAATTGAAAGAAGAATAAAGTAGGATCAACACTCCATGACATCTTGTAGGCACAGCCTTCCTTAGTAAGATTCCAGAGCAGAAGAGTTCTTCTGACAGGTGGGTTTGGGTTAGATCCCCAGGGTCCTATTCAGGAGAATGTGGCCTTATCAGCCACAGCTGGGACAAGTCCTCTAATTGGAGCATAGCTGTGACCAGCAGGCTCCCTGAAGAGCAGAAGGTGATGGACAGGAGAAATCTGCTATGAAAGAAAAAGCCTCTTCAAGGCATGAATCTCTGCCCTGATACAAATACTCCTTGTTTACTTCCTGACCTGAGTTTTCACTGCTAAGAATTCCCACAATTTTTCCATTATTAAAGAAAGCAGTCTAAGTTATGAAGTTTTCTATGTGGGTGCAGGGGAAAGACCAAAGGTGTAGGGTTGCCACTGGGGGTACCTGTCCTGTGGACTCCAGTTCCAATACTGTAAAAAGAGAATTGAATTAGACCATGTTTAGGAACTCGTGCAGTGTTTCATTTTTGGTGTTTTCAAATGATGGTGGTTTATTGCTAAAATATATTGCTCGTATGATAATCTTCAAGCACTTTTCTAAGAACTGGTTACTTTCATTTCAACTTCATGGTTACCCTAAGATGGTATTATTATATTCTTTATTTTACAGATGAGAAACCAGAGCTCACAAGGGTTAAATTATTTTGAAAATGATGAAGCCTATATTTTTCTTTAAACACCAAATGTTTGCTAATACATAATAATGTAGAAATATAATTACATTTTCATGTGACCAGCGTCTTTTAGTCAGCTTGGAATAGAATGAATTTTACAGTTCTAAAGAATTTGAGTAGCATTAGTTCTGACCCTTACTTGTAAAGTTAAAGAAATAAAAACCTGCAAAACATCAGTCAGTAGCCAAAGTATGTGTAAGATGTTATGTGTTGCTTATTGCCTAATAATGATTGAGTTGAAGTTGCATTTGCTAATTTAAAAGTATGGAACAAAGGACGGTGTTTGACAGACTTTAAGACATATTCCTTTGAATGCATTTAATTTGATCAGATATTATATTTCTTTTTTTTTTTTCTGGCGCACTAGGAATGTGAAGAAAAATTGGTGACATCTTTCACCAATATGAAGAAAAATTGTCCAATGAAGAATTCATCAAGTTTGCTTAGAAGCAAATGATGCTGTTTCAGAATGCTAAATCAAGGAGTATAGGTATTTGGTTGAAAATATTCATCTTGGTTAATAGTGGTTGATTTTTAAATAGTACATTGGCCTGTTTTTATTTATAGGGTATTCCAAATGCATCTTATATATTATAGTGGAATCTCACTATATTTCTCTACTTAGTGTACTGTTTATGTATGCTTGCTTGTGTGTATGTGTGTATTTATATGTTTAAATTGCAGTTACCATTAAGTTGATAAGGCCAAGAAATGGATTTCTATTTTTAAAATTTAGTGAAATTAAGCATTTTCCCCATCATATGGATTGTATATTCTTTTAAGTGTTTTTTTTCTACAGGAGTCAAGTTGAAATGTTAGAGACAAAGTTGAAAGTCCAAAGACAGAATAAGAGTCATCAAGTAAAGTAAAAAGATTGCTATCCCTGGAAATCTGAAGTATATATATTTGCCTGAGTTTTTTGATTCTCTATTCAATTTTCATTTCTTTTTATTCTAAAGGGAAATGGATGCTAATGACCTTTATTAGTGTAAGTGGATAAGCTCTTGAATATCTTTTAAATGACTAATAAATGTTAACTACCCAGCCTAAAACCAAGCTTTCTTTTCTGTCAGAAAAAATGAAATTGTGATTTCAAAGTTGAATCTACTTGTAATTAAGAGAGTAATATATTTGGAAAGAAGTGCAATCTTCAGAGTTAGATGTGTTTTGTTGAAATTTTCAAGTTATCAATTATGTTTATGATGAAGTGAGTTATAGATATATGTTTATTCAGATAAAAGGATTAAAAGCTAAAATGGTGTGTTGTTTGGATTTGTTTCAAAATTATCAGGGTTCCCAGCTACCGTGGTGCATGCCTGTAGTGCCAGCCACTCTAGAGGCAGAGGAGAAAGAGTGGCATGAGTTCATGTATTTGAGACCAACATGGGCAAAAAAGCAAGACTGACTCAAACTTAAATCATAATAATTATAATAAGGATGGGTAGGAAAAAAGTGAAAGGAGGAAATAATTATCATTTGATATGAAATAAAATAGTGTTCACTTGATAATTGCTAAATAGTTATCTCTACTATTTGAGCACTTCTATAATAAAAAGGAAAAGAACAGGTAATGTTGTATTTGACACACTAATATTTTTCAAAGTGTTTATTTCTACTTGGGGGAAAAAAACATTCACACACATTTCATCTTCTCAAACAACATGACCAAATCCTCTCCCCTTGTTGGTTCAGCAGCACCCCTGAGTTTTGTGCATTTTGGCTTCAGAGATGCTTGAACTTTCCTATTTCCTTTATCCTCCACATGTGTCAATCACAGACCTGTGGTTACATCAGTATATCCCTCCAGTGTGACCTATTTCTCTCCATCTGCATGGTTTTCCCGTGCCTCCTGAAGCCTCTGTCATCTTCTGTTTTCATGCATTTGTTTGGACTGCTTGTTTCCTAAGTCTGCTGCACAATTTTTCAGAAAGTGGCCTTGGTTATGATCTTTTATGCTGCTTTCTTACGCCAGGCCCTGTTTGCTTTGGTGTCTCATTTTCTTTTTGGGTTGTCAATCCTGCTTTGGTAGAGAACATCCTTCTATAGCTCCTGGGAATGAATACATAGAAAGTACATATCTATGCTGTCTTCTATTTAAAATGCATTTATACTATTGTTTGAGTATGGCTGTAAGTTGACACAAGTAAAAATTTCCATATTTTGATTTGACTTTTTTCTTCTATAGTATATTTTCTATTTTTGAACTACTTTCTCATAGGACGTTCAGAGGCAGGTAGTCCTAGAGCTGTTTTGGTCTGCCAATGGTGTCATGAGGACACAGACTGCCCTGATCTGCATGCTTCTGTGTCTACATCCTATTTCTGGGAGATCAGGGCTTTTAGATTTTAGTTTTTAATATTGTATTTAAAAGGCAGGCAAGGAAAAAACAATTAACCATAGAGGTACAAGGAACTAGTCTACAGAATATGCCACAAAACTTGGTAATGTCATCTACAATTTTATTTTCATTATCATTTTGTCCAAGAAATATCACCAGCTTCTGATTTTTTCCATCATTTATTGAAATGTTGATTTCAGGATTTAAATGTTTAATTTTAAAGATTTCATTCTTGACATTTGAATCTATTTTCATGAATCTTATTTAAAGTTGGAACATGTTTTATTTTTCTGAGGAGATAAATTCATGCTCACCTAAAATATATTTTTGCTTTTGCACTGTTACAGTTATATTGAACTATTTTTAGTTTGATCAACTGTGCATTGTTGGGAATTGGTGGTAAACAACTCTAAGGGGTCCAGCTGGCTTGTAATTAGCAAATTGCCTGACCGCATGACTAAGCTATTCGGCCACTCATTTGTTACAATTGGAGAAAGGTGTTTGCATTGTACCCTACTGGCTGTTGTAATGGATAAATAGAGTAGCAGCTAGTCAGGTAAGGGAAGCAGCCAAAAGAAGCAAGTAGCCAAAGAAGAGAAAGCAGCCAGAGAAGCAGCAGCCTGGGTCATTCTACCTGTTCCTCGCTCTGGAGTGCAGCGGGGAGCAACTCCTTTCACCATCCCTGCCCTAACTTGGCCCCTCAGAGGACGGCTTGCTAAGGTCGTTCTGCCCACTCCTCGCACAGGAACGCTGCATGGAGCAACTCCTCTCCCCCCCTCCCCCGTCCCCAGCCCTGTCCTGCTGGCGCCCGGTTCCCAGTGTCCTGCTGGCTCCCGAGGAACAGCTAAGGTCCCCCGAGGCCGTTCCGCTGCTCCCCGCTCCAGAACCCTGCGGGGAGCGACATGCATGAAAGAAGACTAGGAAGTTGAAAATGAAATGCATCTTCCTATGTGGCAATGTATTAAGACTTTTTTCACTTCAGATTTTCATGAAGCTCATCTGTACCATGGTACTTGGCATGCTTGCTATAGACATTGTATTTAACTTACACACCTCATTCTTGGACTATGTTAATGCTTGGCATTGAGGTGGTACACTAGTTCATGCATTTTGAGTATTTGGCTATGAACTTTATAATGATATCTCCTTTATGAATGTGCAAAGAATTCTTGTAGCAAAATGGGAGGAATTGCTGCACCAAAAATTATAATAGATCAGCTTTAGGAGATTTTACCAAATGGTAAATTAGTAAAATAATTTTCACTTCCACTAGTAATATCCAGAGAAGCTGTGGGTCCATATACTCTCCAGCATTAGATTTTCTCATACAATGTAATTTTTGACTATTTAATAGTGTAAAGTGATAATGAGAACATCTTTAAAGAAGGTTCTGCTTCTGCAAACTCTATTTCCTCATGGAAGGTCTCCAGGTCTTAAGTAACTTGTGCTACTTTCATGGGAGCACCGACCTCTGTAGCAAAGAGATCTGGCTCAATATCTTCTGTTGTTTTTACTCATCTCTTTTCTCACTTCTTTTTTCAGGAAGATATGTCTGAGTGATTAAACCTTCTACATGTACTTGAAAAGCTTTGTTTTATCCTCATGCTATTTAATGTTTTGCCCTCTGGAGTGCCCAGATCACAAGCTGTAGGGCTTATATCTGGGCACACTGGGTGGAGGTACTCCTCTATAAGTTTTTTTTTGGGGGGTACACTGCCATTGTGTCTGTGCAGTATTTGTTCTGGTTGCTTGGGACCATTCCAAACAATTGTCTTTTGTGCATCCAAGTGTCTGAGTAAGAATTTAATTATCTGCAACTTTGGTACTTGAGGCCATGGACCCTCCTAGAGATGTTGGAGCACAGGAGATACTTTCCTAGTTGCTATGTTTTTCTTGTCAGCTGGTGCTTGCTAGTCAGCCCAGAGCCCAGAGTATGCATGTCTGGTGGGTGCACATCTTCTGACTATTTCTGTTAGTGGTGGAGGCACAGGGTGCAAGATTGTCACTGGCTGCTGTAGGATGTTGAATATCAGCTTCCCTTTGCAGGGGCTACTTCACAGCAGCATGGATTTTGGTGGCTTTCTGTAGCTGTGGGACATGTGAATGCTGACTCTCTATAGGTTATGTGTAACCCAAAACCTTCACATTCGCTAATATGTATTACCTATGTACCAATCAGTGACTAAAGTAGTGTGTCAGTTGATCTGCCTTCATCTGAATTCCTTGAGCTAGCAGTTTTCAAAGTCATGCACCTGTTCTCCTCCACGGAGTCATCTCTATAGTATTGCTAAGTGCTTGGCAGCTGTCTACAGCTATGGGGCCTGTGGTTTCAGGTTATCTGGTCATTCCGTGGCTTCAAACCTCCACACTGTCTTGTGAAGATGATTGGATCTGAACAGTCACACTGAAGAGGGTAGTTTGTCACTTGGCTGATATTCACTTGAACTCCTGGGGAGGCAGTAGCACTGGGTTGGGATTAGTACTCCATGGGAGTGATTTGCCCTTAGGTCAGCTCTATCCCAATCCCAATGCCCATAGTGATGGGGTTCTCTGATAGCCTTCAGCTTGGAACGATCCCTCATATTTCTTTCTAGAAAAATTACTGAGACAAGTCATTTCAGAGACATTCCCTTTGGTATTATTTGTAACTGTCTGCATGTGGGGATAAGTTGAATTGATTTAATTTCTTCTAGGGTGGCTGACTAGCTGTGGATTCTCTAGAAAGTCTCCCCTGCCTGATGTTCCTTTCAGCACATAATAGGGGTTCAATTGTGTGTTCTCCTTCACTGCCTTTGCTGCTCCTGTATTATGTTCACTTGTTCTGTTTCTCTTTCCAACTAGTCTCCACATTACTAATTCAGGTTTTTAAAAAATAACATCAATATCTACTCTCCCATCCCTAAATATAGATCCTCTCCCCAGGAGACAAAGAAAGAAAAACAACATTCTGAATTTGATACCAATCCATGAAGTGACTTAGCAGTAACCAACTTAATCAAATTCACCAGGAGATGATTTCAGCCTGTTTTCCTATTTAGAATAACACAATGCTCATAGAAATGAAGCTAATGATAGGTGAATGAAAAGAGTTATATATCTGTGTATCTGAGTATATTGTCTATCATGTTCCCTCCTGGAAAAAGGGCAGGTGGTAGTTGAATGTAAAAGAATGTTCAATTCTCTAAAGAAGAAAAATGGAAGGATAGTATTTTAATGTAAGGAATGATGTCAGAGAAACTGGAAATACATGAAAGGAAGAGCCCTGGCTATTGGGAGGATTTCCAGTGTTCTGAAACAAATACTAGGACTCAATCAAAAAATTATAGAGTGGGAGACAGCCTACTTGGATTTTCTTTGGGCAAATTCCCAAGCCTTGTGTACCTGTGTCCCCTTCACCACAGTCAGAATAGCCTGCTAATTTTCCCTAAAGTCAGATGAGGGAATCCTAAGCACATATGCCACAGAGCTGATCTCTAAATAATGCCATTGCTGTTTTTATTTTTATTATCCAAAGACCCAAAACAGTCAAGATCCCAGTCTGTTCAGTGTGAAGTCCAGAATCCCTAGTGGTTCTGTGGTCCAGTCTCTCAAATATCAAAACACCAAGGCTTTTATGTTAGCAGAGATTTAAAGAAATAGTGTCTGAGGCCTAGGTAGTCTAAGGAAACACTGTCAGGGGTACACACATCCAGCATAGCATTGATTAATGGCTGGTTCTAAGCTGGAAGAGGGTTGTGGGAAACGCATATTCAGATGAAGGACTAGTTGGGTGCCTGGTACCCATTGGGTATTATGGTAGTACTGGCCATGACAAAAGGCTTAGAGTGAGATTGGCCCTTTTCAGGACTTTGGAATGATTGTTCTCCATAGGGCAGCTTTTGGGATGTGGGCTTTGTTCTAGGGAGCCATGTCCACACATAGGAGGTAACCACCACCAGCTGAAGCATGGCTATTATGTGGTGTCTGTGTTAGTAAGCCTTTCATCTCTGTGACAAATACCTGAGTAAAATAAAGAATGAAAAATATGTTTTGGTTCTGGGTTTCATAGCTTTTAACTTGGTTCTAATCTGATGCTTACCTACTGACAGAAGTGGGTGGTAAAAAATTACTCAGTCAGTTCTTGAGAACCAGGACAAAAAGGGATATAGAAGAAAGAGATAGAGGGAAGGAGGGAGGAAGAGAATACAGAAAGAAGTAGGAGGAGGCAAATGAGAAACAGAAGGAAGAGAAATAGAAGCAAACAGGAAAGATACAGTTATTGAGGCACACCCTGCTGAGGTCTTTCTCCAACCATACCCAACCCATCAAAAGTTCCTATCATCTCCCAGTAGTATATAGATTTTGAATGATTAATTCATGATAAAGTCAGAGTACTTACCATGAAATGCTTCCTAAAATCCTTACCTGTGATGATGGTTGCTATGGGGACTAAACCCTCAGCACATGAACCTTTGAGGAACATTACAGATGCAGACCTTAGTAGCTTCTCTTTGGCAGGTCCAAGCTGAATCTTGACATGTCTGTAGTTCAAGGTCTTTTGAATCAATAGACATTAGGTTTGTTTAAGTTCTCTGCATAATTTTTCCTCAGGGAGGAATATTTAGAATTTCCTTGGTGGTACTGGAGCTCAATTGGAACATTCTCAGATCTGTGGCTTAGGTCTGTCCTGAAGGAGTCTCTTGGGTGTTGGGGTTGACCTGTGGTGTACCACTGAAGTGAATTTAAATAACAATAACATGTGTGTCCTCAATTTAAATTTTTACTGTAATTATTTCCTAGAAGTTCATTTGCTAAAGGCTAAATCTGATCGATGAGTTCATATTTTTTTTTCTGGTAATTTCCTTCACGCTCTCTTAAAGAAATTAGCAATACATTTAACACAATTATTAGGCAAAAATCATTGGTGGGCTTTGCTGTATCATTTTATAAGTCAAATTCTTTTCTCCTGCACCTTCTCAAAATTTATGGCATCATGGGGCTGGAGCAGTGGCTCAGTGGATTCTGCACTTTCTTGGAAGAGCAACGACCTGGGTTCAAGCCCTAGCACCATGTATGCAACTGAGTGTTGGAGTGATGAAGGCCACATGAAAAGTTAAGTAATGTTCTTCCTCTCTTTCTCTCTCTCTCTCACTGTCCCTCTCTCTTAAAAAATTATGACATCAAAAATTGATAAAAATACTTGAAAGAGAGTTTCATTTAAATATCAGATATGCCAGGGTATGTGGTTCAGTGGTAAAAAAAAAAAACAAAACCTAGAGTACTTGAATTCCTGTTTTCCATACCAGCAACATAAAATACTAAAAGAGGAGAATCAGGAATATTTGACATGAAAATATGAATGGCTGAAATGAACAAACCCCACACAGAAATATTTTTATTACAGAGCAAGAAAAGTCAAATCCACACAGAGTGGTGCAGGTGTACAGATTCCTAAGATGAATGAGAGGGGAAATAAAGGTCAGTTTCACATGAAGCCACCTTGCATTGTCTCAGACATAAGCCTTTGGGGGATAACTCACTTCCACACACTAACTTATATCTCAAACATAAATCAAACAAAAGCTAAGAGGGCTCCTTTTTGTGGAAAGGATAGGAACATGTTTTTATGTTCCTAATTGCTTATCTTTCAACGACTTAGGCTCTCCATGTACTTTCCAAAAAGTCAGTTAATTTTTACCCCAGTGTAGAGTCAAGTTATTCTTATTCAACTATAAAGTATTGAATGCCATTAATATCACCTTTATCTGCTCTTTGCTCATTCCTACCAATTTGTATTTTGGCATTTTTGTTTTTAAATTATGAAGAGGTCTAGTACTTTTCAACTAAGTGAGGAAAAAAAAGAGATAGAATTTAGTTGTGTTAAATTTTTCTTCTCCTTTGTGTGAACATGTCTCTTATACACATGGGAGAACATAGTAACTAGATGGGGTCCCTGTAGTGTCAAGGCCAATTCACTGGGAGGCAGCAATAAACACAATAAGCAAAGATACAAAATGGGTTTGTGGGGATCGGGGGAAGGGTTTGGCAGTCTCTATACATCCAAGGAGCAACTCAGGAAGCTGAGGCAAGAGTATTTCAGATTGAAGGCCAGCCTCAACAACTTAGTGAGGCCCTAAGTAACTTGGTGGAGACTTTCTCTCAAAATGAAAATTATATATATATATATTGGACCAAGAATGTGGCTCAGTAGTTGAGAACTGCTGGGTCAATCCCTGGTTAAAAAACAAAAACCAAAATTTAAAAAACTGTATGCAAATGTTAATAGAAGCCTAATTTTTAACAGTAAAGAACTGAAGCAGCCCAAATATCCATCAACAGGTGAATGAACATGCAAATTTTAGTATAGCCACACTATGAAATACTACTCAGCAAAAAAAAAATATTGATAAACAACAAAGTGGATGAAACTTAATCATACTGAGTGACAGAAGCCAGAGGAAAGGAGTACATGATGTACGTTTCTAAATGTTTATGGACTTATTAGTCTATATAATGCAACTGGCCCATAGTGACAGAAAAAATATCAGTTGTATTCTGAAGACAGAGCCAGAAAAAGGTAAAAGAGATTAAAAGGCATGAAGACACTTTCTTGGATTTTGATATATTATCTTAAGTGTGGTGATTTTTTAAATAAGTATGCATATTTCAAAAATAATTAAAATTCATACTCTAAAAAAATAAATGCCATTAATAAACCCCTAATTAAATTTTTTGATTCCGTGTAAATCTGAAGGAGTCCATTATTATAAACAACTTTAGTTTGGAAACACTAGGTTGTTAAAATGCTATCCTGAGTTTTATGCATTAAACAAATTAATACACTTGGAGGACATGAATAAATCTAAAACACAATGAAAGCCAAAATTGATTACATAGATATCTTTATATTAACTAAATTTAACCTTTGAAGAAAAGTTCAGAATCCATGTTATATTATAACAATAATCACAGCTCTACACAGGTTTAACAATAGCTTTAAATTTTCTAATTGTAGGAAGCTGTTGATTATCAGAGATTGACTTATTATCTGGTGTATAGCAATGAAACATTGAAGTAGTTAAAGCAAACAGATATAACCCAGGTTTTGAAATACAATGTGTAACAGAGAGCATGCTGATTACCTTGTCTGTAACAAAACGTGAATTTTTATTTTATAAACTTATGTAACACTTAAACAAACCTCAGATAAGCATCTATGTCTTAAATATAGTTCTATTTGCGTATATTAAGGCATCGGCTATATTGTAATAATCTAAAAACAATTATTCATTTACTGTTATGAAATACTCATATAAAAGATTTTAAAATAGGTACAAACTAAAATTCCTTTATGATTAATTTCCCTAAGTAATTAAATGTAATGTCAGAAATTATCTCGGTAAGAGCAGATCAATCTTTTAAGAATTCCTTGTTACTTCAACATATAGAATTAGATTCTGGTTCACATCAGTACAGAAGTGTTTGAAGTTAAGTGAAATTTTAAATAACTTTAAATTGTACCAATTATATTTAATTTAATCCCGTTCAGTGTTTTGAGTTTTACGCCCCACAAACCTAATACAAATTACTTACACACTTTATATTTCTTCATCCAGAATTAATTTTTTCTTCATTCAAGAACATTTCTTCCATTCTAATTTCCATATCAAAGTATATTTCCATACCTATGATTTTCTTACATTTCTTTCCTATTTCTTCACTCTCTCATAAAAAATGTCTGCATCTTTCTAATAACTCCTAACAATATGCTCAAATGTTTTAGGCTATTTATAGTATTTTAATTGATGTACAGCTGAAACTTTTTGTATTCTTTGCATATAGAATTACACCTGTTAGAATTTTATTTCTTAATAACCTTCCTTCTGGTGGAGACCCAGAAAAAAGTAACCTTAAATTACATCTATTTCTAATATCCAGAATCTATACACATTTTGTATTCTTTTGTTAAAATTTGTATGTTGTTCTATAATAAATCTCTCAATTAAAAAATTGAAAATAATACATCTTTTTAGTTTCAAATATAGAAGAGCACATTTAATAAACCTAAATGTATGCTACCTTATAAAATTTGTAAGAACACACTTGATAAACCCAAATGTGTCACCTTTTAGAAACTAAGAATTCAAGATTACTAAAATTTACTTAGTGGTTGATGCTTTAACATTTTGACTTTGCAAATTTATCACATGTGTCCTCCAACAATAATATTTATGGAGATTAATCCCCCTTATGTTAAATTTAATTCAGCCCTTTTTATTTGTCAACTTTATGTTACCCATGAATGCAGGAAAATATTAGACAAATATAAGCCATCTTCTTTTGCTGAAGAAAAATCCTAGAAACAATGAATGTTATTCTCTGAGCATTTACAGAAACCAACATTATATTGATTGACCACCTAGAAAAACATGTGAGCTGATAAACTTAAACATATTTTTACTCTTCTGTTTAAATGATTCAGATTGAATATCTTTTTAAACATTTAGGTCATATGAAGTAAAAGTCATTTGGATCCATTTTCTTTTTTAAAAATTTAATTTATGAGCATTCATCAGTAAGCCAGTTTGGTACCATGTTGAACACAATATAACACACATGTACACAAACACATAGGTTAGGTGTGAACAAGAAAAAAACAAGAAACACAGATTTTAGATTTTCAAACTACAGTTTGAAAAACCAAGACTGACTGAAAAATATATTTAGGTACACAAAATGATAGGTGAATTCACCAGTAAAATTGAGCTCAAAACCCAAGAAAAGAAATGGCCATACTTACTCTATAGTAAAAGGAGCATTAAACATCTTTAGCAGACCACAGTACACTCTTGAATCAAATTTAGTGTTAACCCATGCATTGAAAGAATGAGATTTTTGAAATCCTCAGGATGTTTTTTTGTTGTTGTTGTTATTGTTTTAAATAAAGAAAACCTCTATGGAATCTTTCCAATTTCTTTCTTTCTGTCCAAGTGAAGATAAAATTCTGCAGGAATTTTTATCTCCTGCTTTTCTTGGACCTGTCTTATCAACAGGTAAATAGCAGGCATTTCCTTCCTTTTTTTAAACAAACTAAGCTGTAAAATGAAATTGAAGATTGTCCATAAAAATGAGATGTTTTTCTCGGACATTTGTGTTTAGGCAGGCTAGTGGAGACCTGGCAGAAATTCTGAGAATGAAGCTCCCACATCAATTATGTGGATACCCTTCTCCAGGGGCTTCTGCTGATCAGCAATCCCATCACTTTTTTCCCTATACCTGCTGGATTTGTTGCTGTCTTACCAGTGAGGATTCAAAGGCCTTTGCCACATGCCAAAGATTTTAAGGGAATCCAGGCTTAGTGTCATTACTGGTATTCCCTTGGCTACTATAACATTTAATGCCCCATGGTGGAAAAATAGCCTAAAGTCTAAGAGAGGATATTTGACAACTAGTTGTGCCTTTAAAAATTGCCTTACATGGTTCTCCTACCTTTAGTTTTCATACTTAAAGGACCATGGTTTTATATTATGTTCCTCAATTTGAAGTAGGAGGTAAGCCTGTTAGTGTTCTGAGTGAGATTCCCCAAAGAGAAAATAAACAATTTGACTTCCAGAACTGGAGAGATGAGAAGTGGTGTGCTCTTTGACAAAACTTTTTGATTTTTTCCTGCCAAATGAGGAGATTAAAGTAGGAAAAAAACATTAAAGCTAGGGGAGCTCCTATGTTGGCAATCTCTCACAATGGGTCTTTGTTTCAGAGGTGGAAATCAGGAACAGACAGAGTAGAAACATCACAGAAGAGGTAGAGACTCCTTGGCTCATACTCTGGAGATAAATGGGTCACCTCTTTCCCAAACACCTTAAATCAGACCAAGACTTTGTCCCTGGATCCAAGATTCATGGAGTGAGGGCACCCTCCACAATTGGGCCAAGCCAGTCAGAAACAAAGAGAAATAGATAGTGGTTGATGCTGGTGACCCTGAGGGGCCAGAGTCAGGACATAAGACCTTCCTGCAGCACTGGATTGTCACCCCAGACATCCACCTTCTGTTGTCTCATGCCTTCCTCTGTCCCATGCAGCAACTTTCTCCCATGGAAAGGAAACTGGAGCAAGGCAGGACTGACATTCCAAATGCCTAGGTGAAGGGAGATAAGTCCCACCTGCCTAATAAGCCTGTCACCTGTGTCTTCAATTCAGCAGCCATGATACCAACTGTCAAGTGCTTTGTGTTTAAAGAGAGTTCATTCACTACATAAAAAGCACAGTTATCTTCCTACACATTTGTAAAGACCCTGTTTATGAACAGAGGGGATTTAGGCCCTTCCTAATGACCCATTCTATGTAAAATATCCTTTTCTCAGTGGTTAGAGTCTGATTGGCAAGGGAAGTTGGTGCTTGGGTGGAATGAGTATTGGAAGAAGTTTGGCACATATGGAGGTGTATAAGTCTGGGGCATTCACTCAGGGCTGTCCAATTGATTGGTTACTTGTAGGATACTCCAAAGGGCTGTTGGGAGAGGAAGTCTGGGGAGAACCCTTTAAGATCCACCAGGGAGTGGTCCTGGGCAGAGTCTTTCAGTTGCTTCAATTATTCACTCAACTCCTTGCATCCAAAATTGACCAGGATAAAGGGAAACTGTCTCATAACACCAGACACACTTTGAGCCAAGATAGAGAAGTTGAAAATGATGCTTACAAAGCCTAACATGCTTGACTTGAAAACAGAGGCTTAGGAACTGTAAAAGAATTTGACACCTGTCATCTGAGACTTAAGAATGGTGATTGTGCTAATCACATTTAAGTGACTGATGGATGCCAAGTATATTTTCCTCCAGAAAGAAAGAAACAGAAAGATGCAAGCTGCACATTGCAGAGAGCTTACCTCAGTGGTGATCTTATCCATATCCCAGATGCACCCCTATCTGATGCCATTTTGGTGGAAGTCATGTTTGTGTACCCTGGAGACAAAGAATGAAATGCAAGAACAGAAGACAAACTTGACTTTAATAAAAGAAAGCAAAGCATAGGGAAAAGAACAGACTTCCCTCAGAGTGGGAGTATGGGAAAGAGCCAAAGCCATCCTCTCCCTTCTACCAAATCTAGGAAATGGGCATGGGTATTCTGATTAGATCCAGCCCTTGGTTTTTGTCTCAGAAATCAACAGAAAAAAATGTGGCATGAATTTTCTCAAAGGCCTTTTCTTCATCAGTTGAGGTGATTATATGATTTTTGTTTTCAATTCTGTTTAAGTGGTGAATTACATTTATTGATTTCTGAATGTTGAATCAGCCATTTTACCTGGAATGAAGCCCACTTGATCATAATATATTATCTTTTTAATGTACTTTTGGATCAAATTAGCTACAATTTTATTAAGAAATTTACATCTATGTTCATCAGGGAAATTGGTCTATAGTTTTCTTTTTTTGACTTATTTTGTTGGATTTTGGTGTCAGTGTAATATTTGCTTCATAAAAGATGTTTAGGAGGGCTCTCACTTTATCGATTTCATGGAAGACCTTATAGAGGATCGGCGTTATCTCTTCTGTGAAAGTTTGGTAGAATTCTGCCTTATATCCATCAGGTCCTGGGCTTTTCTTTTTTGGAAGAGCTTTGATTGCTGCTTCAATTTCACTATGTGAGACAGGTTGGTTTAGATTTTCAATGTCCTCCTGTGTTAACGTGGAGATGTCCTTTGTATCCAAGTATCTCCATCTCCTGCAAATTATCAAACTTGGCAGAGTATAAATTTTTAAAATAAGTTCTGATACTCTTCTGGATTTTGACTGAGTCTGTGATGATTTATCAACACCATTTCATGCTCAAAACTCTGGAGAAGATAGCGATCAAAAGAAGATACTTTAACTATATTAGATCCATTTATCACAGACCCATAACCAACATTATCCTCAATGGAGAAAGTTTGAAAGCATTTCCATTGAATTCAGGAACAAAACAATGTTGCCCACTTTCATGACTCTTGTTCAATAAACTCCTTGAAACCCTAGCCAGAGCTATCAGGCAAGAAAAGGAAATCAAAGGAATTCATATAGGAAAAGAGGAAATTAAGTTGTCTCAATTTTCTGATGACATGATTCTATTCCTAGAAGACCCAATAAGCTCAACCAGAAAATTTCTAGAGCTTATAGTTGATTTCAGCTAAATAGCTGGCTATAAGATCAACACTAATAAATCACTAGCTTTCCTTTACTCCAGCAACAAATCTGTAGAAGTAATCAGGAAATCTCTCCCCTTCACCATCTCCTCCAAAAAATAAAATACTTTGGCATCAACGTTACGAAGGATATTAAGGACCTCTACATTGAAAACTGTTAAATACTAAAATAGAAATTGCAAAGGACCTGAGTAGATGGAAAAACATGCCTTGCTCATGGTTAGGCAGAATTAATATAATAAAAATGGCCTTTATACCCAAAGCACCATACAAGTTTAATGCAATCCCCATCAAGATACCAATGGCATTCTTCACAGATATATAAAGAGCAATTCTGAAGTTTGTTTGGAATAACAGAAGACCAAAATAGCCACAATATTACTTTGCAGGAAGGAAGAAACAGGGGGTATCTCAATCCCTGACTTGAAATTATACTACAAGGCCACAGTAAAAAAAAAAATAAATAAAAAAGCAGCATGGTATTGTTATCAAAACAGCACTGAATACCAATGGAATAGAACAGAAGATTCTGAGATGAACCCCCATGTCTTTAACTATTTGATATTTGATATATTTCATAAAGGGGGCAAAAACATAGTGTGGAAGAAAGATAGTCTGCTTAACAAATAATGGTGAAATATTGGACAGCTTGAAGCTGCATCTTTACCTTTCCCCCTGCACAAAAATTAAATCAAAATGGTTCAAAGATCTGAATATTAAGCCCAGCAACTTTAAATTTACTTGAAAAAGAAGTAGGATCAACATGAAAGGACATAGGGGTCAGTGGCACCTTCCTTAACAAAACTCTCATGGTACAAGCAGTAAAGTCAAGAATAAATGAGTGGGATGCAATGAAACTAAAAAGCTTTTGCACAGCTAAAGAATTAGTCAAGAGTGTCAAGAGACATCCAAAAGAATGGGAAAAAATCTTTGCCTGAAACACCTCAGATAGAGAGCTAATATCCAGAATATACAAGGAATTAAAGGAACTAAACACCAAAATCACTAATAATCCAATCAATAAATGGGCTATGGATCTTAAAAGAAACTTCTCACCAGAGGAAGTCCAGAAATCCTATGAATATACGAGGAAATGCTCTACATCATTAGCTATAAGGGAAATGCAAATCAAAACTTCAATGAGGTGTCACCTCATTCCTGTTAGAGTGGCAAAAGTGAAAAATTCTAACAACAACAGATGCTGGAGGGGGTGTGGGAAAAAAGGAACACTGTTACACTGCTGGTGGGACTGAAAACTGGTTCAGCCACTATGAAAAGCAGTGTGGAGGATCCCCAAAAAATTAAGGATGGAACCACCTACAACCAAGCTTCTGGGTATTTTCCCAAAAGAGTTAGGATCAGCATATAATAGTGATATGGCTTCATCAATGTTCATAGCAGCTCATTTTACTATAGCTAGATTATGGAACCAACCCAGATGCCCCTCACTGGATGAGTGGATACAAAAACTTTGGTACTTATATACAATGAAATACTACTCGGCCATTAGAGAAGATGATATTATGGCTTTTGCAGCCAAATGGATGGAGATGGAAAGAATTATGCTAAGTGAAGTATCCCAATCTCAGAGACTAAAGGGCTGAATGCTATCTCTCATCTGTGGAAGCTAAAATACATGGGGAAGCAGTATGTTAGATGGCTAAGCTAATAATAACTTCAAATTTTTATGATTCTCAATGCAACAGGGAGATGACTCCCTGGGATATGTGGAGGTATAGGGTGGGGGATAGGGAGTGAGGGTGAAGGAAGAACTCCTAGGAGACTGGAGAGTGGGAATATGGGGGAATCATCTCAGAGGGAGATCTCTGCCCTCCATGAGATATCCATTTAACTCAGGAGTTCTTCTGGGGGAAACAGCAACAGGGGGAATCCAAGATAGGCATCCATGATATGGCATTTTCCCTGGATAACTAAGTATATGTACATTGTTCTTGAATGTTTGATAATGCTTCCCCCTCAACTGTATCTCTATATCCATCTAATAAAATATAAATAAAGTAAAAAAAAAAAAGAGTGTCAAGACAGACCCAACAGAATGGGAGAAAATCCTTGCCTGTTACACCTCAGATAGAGGGCTAATATCTAGAATATAGAAAGAACTAAAAAAAATAAATAAATACCCAAAGCACAAATAATCCAATCAATAAATGGGCTATGGATATAAAAAGAAAATTCTCACCAAAGGAAGTCCAGAAAGTCCATAAATATATGAGAAAATGCTCTACATCATTAGCAATAAGAGAAATGCAAATCAAAACTTCAATGAGATTTCACCTCACTCCTGCCAGAGTGGCAAAAATGAAGAATATGAACAATGACAAATGCTGGAGAGGCTGTGGGAAAAGAGGAACACTGTCACATTGCTGGTGGGACTGCAAACTGGTTAAGCCACTCTGGAAAGCTGTATGGAGACTCCTCAAAAAATTAGGGCTGGAACTACCTTATGATCCAGCTCTCCCTCTTCTGGGTATTTTCCCAAAAGTGTTAGAATTGGCATATTAGATATGGCTTCATCAATATTTGTAGCAGCTCAATTTACTATAGCTAGCCTATGGAACTAATCCAGATGCCCCTCACTGGACGAGTGGATTCAAAAACGTTGCTACATATATACAATGGAATACTACTCATCCATTAGAGAAAGTGATATCATGGCAATTGAAGCCAAAAGAATGGAGATGGAAAAAATTATGCTAAGTGAACTATCCCAATCTCAGAGACACAAGGGCCAAATGTTTGCTCTCATTTGTGGAAGATAGAATACAACCAGACACAGTATGTTAGATAGAAAAGCTAATAATAACATCAACATGTATGAATTTTTAAAGAAACAGGGGGAATCTTGCCTAGGATTCCTGGAGATGTAGGGTGGGTGGGCAGGAATGGGGAGGAAATAGAAAGGATATCTTGAAGAATGGAGGGAGGGAGTATGGGGAATCAACTCAGAAGAGGATCTCCAAACTTCATGAGAAGTTCTTTTAACACAGAGGTTCTTTTGTGGGAAATATAAAATCATAGGGAACCCAAGCAGGGAATCCATGACATGGCATCAGTCTTGGCTACCTATACATTGGTTCTTGATTGTTTGATAATGATTCCCCTCAATTGCAAGCCCATATTCAACTAATAAAAAAAGAAAGAAAGAAAGAATGTGGCACCTTGCTTAGCAGAAGGGAGCAACTACATCTGGAACCACCTTGCCAGACCCTACTTACTAGCATTAGGAAATGTCAAACTGATCTTAAAACAAAAGGAACCAGTTTTCATTTGATTAACTCAAATATTCTAACTACTGTAACTCTCTCATATTGATTCTCCCATATCCAATACAGTGCATAAAAGAGAGCACTTATTTTTCATTCTATCTGTAATCCTACATAAACTTCCATTCTACAGACTTACATAACACTTCACATATATTTAAGTATGAATTATGTCACAAAAGTCTAAAAATGATTGTTTATTTAATCAGTTATGAAATAATTATTTAAAATACTTAAAATGGGTACAAGTTCAGTTTCTTTAAGATTTAGTTTTCCTAAATAAATAAGCCTATCATCAGGAATTATCTTAGATAAGAACAGATTAATGTCTGAAGAAACCCATGTTAAACAATAAAACAATATTTTAGGTGTAACATTAAATAACTAACTGTTTTTGCCAATTACATTTGTTAATCACATGCAAGCTTTTTATATTAATCCTACAAAAGCTTTCTGCAACTTACTTAGATTGTCTATGGTTTGCCTAGTATACCACACAAAATACTTTTTCATCCAGAGAATTATTTTTTCTAATTTTTGTACCAAAGTATTTCTATACCTATACCTTTCTTATCTCTCTTTTTTGACCCTTTCTTTTTAAAAAATATTATATTGAGGAGTTGAATTATTGTTCAAATATATATGCATATAAAGTAACAATGTGATATGCATTTGTTCATAAACCAGAATTACCCCCACATCAGCCATACCACAAAATCTCCTGAGTCTTCTGTATTTTACCTGTAGAAGAGATATAAATGCTTAGATTGTGAATTTCCCAAAATCAAATGATAATATAAGTATTATTTGCATTCTTGGTGTGTGGGGGGGAGGTAAAGAGTATGCTACAATGTTAATGTCTCCCAAGAACCCTCACTAAATTTTTTAAATTTTTTATTAAAGAGTTGAGTTATTGTACATTCATAAATGCAGAACTCACTACATTTTGAAATAATATCCATGAAATTTCTGAATTCTTCCCATGGCTCCTTTCAATAAGATCTAATGTTCTATGTTATTTACAGTAGTGTAATTGAAACAGCTGAAACCATTTTTCATTTTTGCATATAGAATTATATTTGTTAGAATTTTAACCTTATTTTTAGTGAAACAATACATAAAACTTTTATTCTTCATTTACTAATTTATAAGAGCACATTTAATAAACCCAAATGTTATATTACAGATTTAATGCCAGGAATACTAGAAATTATATTAGCTAATGAAGTTTTAGCATTTTATCTTTGCAAATTAATTAAATGTCTCCTCTAACAAACACATGAAAATCAGTTCCACTTACATTAAATTTAATTCTCTCATTTTTAAAAATTCACTTTGTAAAATCAATACATCAGACAAGTCAAACAACATAGTCAAACAACATAAGCCATTTCTCCTGTTCTGATGAAAATTCCTAGAAGCAGTGAATGCTGCACTTTAAACACTCATGGAAACTAACATTCAATTAATTGACCACCTAGAAAAATATGTAGGACAGTAATTTTAAGCACATCTTTACTCTGATCTGCTTATCCAATTTAAATTGAACCTTTGTTTAAGTCAAGCCACATGAACTAAATCTTGGATCCATTTCCTTTTATGATTTTTTTAAATTTTTGAGCACTCATTTATGAACCAATTTGGTATTGTCTTGACATAACACAAAAATATAACACACATGCTCACAAACAGGGAGGATAAGTTAAGGAGTCAGTGTAGGCAGAATGATGGGGGTTGGTAAGGAGGCAATTGGCTGACAATCATTTTTTTTCTAAAAGGTCAAAGATCATCATGCTAACAAAGGTGTTCTGGATACAGGAAGCTCCTTAGCTTATAAAGATTCTAATGGGCCCAGAACAAAAGACTAGATCAGACCAGAGCTTCTGAGCCATGCTTCCAGGCATGGGGGAGGGAAGGTAATGATTAATCATAGGGGGAGAATCTTGAAAGATTATAAGAAAGATGAGCCAAACCACCTCTTTGAGTTCTCAGCTCCCCTCTCCTGGAGAAATCTATTTCATTCCCTGCTTTCTTCAATAAATTCTGTTTGCTCCACTTGCCTCAGTGTCCCTCAGTTTCATTCTTCAATTCTGAGAGGATAAGAACTCAAGATCCACAAAACAAGCATCATTGACATAACATAAAACAAACATAACACACATGCACAAAAGTAAAATATAAGTGTGTGTGTGAATACATAAAATCCAACAGGAAACAAAGATTTTAGAGCTTTGAACTACTGACTTCTGAGTAAAGACAGCAGGAAGGGCAGAGGTCAAAAAGAACTTCTAAAACTAGGAACAACAACAACAGAAAAAGACGGATTGAAAAAATATCAATGTTGAATTTCACCATAAAAACCATGTGCTCAAGCTGGAGCCATTGCTCAGTAGTTACAGCATTTGCCTGGCATGCATAAGGATGTGGGAAGGAACCCCAGTGCCACATACACAATAAAGTGTCTGAGCAAAAATTCACATGAAAAACTAATAAGGTTGATTCTCTCTCTCTCTCTCTCTCTCTCTCTCTCTCTGTCTCTCCCTCTCTCCTTCTTTCTATACTGTCACAGGAAAGCAGGGAGCTGAAACTTCAAACCTCACTTCTTTTGTTCTGAGGAAAGAAAATTTAAAATCAGACACAAAATTCATACAAGAGAATTTATTATAAGTGAAAGAGAGGTAAAAGCAAAGTAAAAGCCAAGTAAGATTGAAGCAGAGAGCACTCTTGATAAAAAGGGGGCCAACTCTGAGCAGAGAATAACAAAGGAGACAATTCTGTCTCCCAAATTATGGCTGTTTTATGGTTGATTTGAAAATTAGGGTCTTCTTTCAGCAACATTCACCAATCAGATGTCCAACTGCTCTTTCATGTCTCGCGGTGGAGTTTTTGACCTTAGTTGGTCATTTCCAAAACTGCCATGGGGTGGCAATCCTATTTAGGTGGAGGGGCTTCATTTACAAGTCAAAATCCCATGTTAATGTGGGCATTGAGGTCAATAGAGGTCAAAAGTTACTTTATTGTGCATGTGTTATTAAAGAATATCCTCTCTGAGCTAGTAAGAGATACCTGGTGCCAGTCCCTTTTAGTTTCATCTCAACTTTTATGGGTCCTGTGGAGAGACAGTCCCATAGATCCTTTGATCTTGAGGTATTCTCCCTCTTTTGCCTTTGTTTATCCTCAAAATTTTTGTACCAAGGTTTTCCTACAGCTTATCTGCTTTGGCAGATAATTGTCTCCTTTGTCATTCTCTGCTCAGAGTTGGCCCACTTTTTCTCAAGAGTGCTCTCTGCTTGAATCTTAACTCTGCTTTTACTTTACTTTCACCTCTCTTTTTTTTAAATTTTTTTTATTTCTGAACAACCATACAAGTTTTTAACAAAATAATATAAAATGTGTATATATTCTGGATATTGCAATTATCCTCAGGAGTGCCCCCCCCAATTACCCTCCCTTATCCCACCCTTCCCCTTCCCACTATATCTCTAAAAAAAGTATTAGGTTGTAAAACATTACATCTTATCTGGATTTAACACATGCTAATAAACCAACTTTCTCAATATCCAGGGTCTAGTCCCCACCTCCACAGATGAGTGGAGACAATCAACCCTTAGTTCTCTGAGTTAAGCTGATTTTACTCAGCATGATCTCTCCCATAGCCATCCATTTACCTTCAAAGGCTGCAATATCATTGTTTCTAATTGCTGTGTAATATTCCATGGTATAAATGTACCACAGTTTTTGGATCCATTCTTCCAGTGAGGGACATCTGGGTTGTTTCCATAGCCTAGCAATAGTAAAATGTGGTGCTATGAACAGAAATATTGCTGTGTCGCTATAATGTGCTGATTCTAAGTCCCCTGGAAAACTTTCACCTCTCTTAAAGCAAACTTCAAGAGTAAATCTTTGGCCTTGTCAAGCATTTTAGTGATCATTTCTTGCTACTACCTAACACCTCTCTCTATGGAGGAAAAACTGAAACAACAAACAAATTAGCTAAAATATGCACAAGTTCAAAATGAAAAAAAGCTCACATTTACCATAGTAAAAGTGCACATGAAACATACCAGAGAGCACTTTCAAATCAGATCAGGGTTAGTTCATATAGTTAAAGATTACAAGATTCCATGAGATCCTCAGGAAAATAGTTCTCAAAGAAAAGAAGACTTGTCTTTATGTTATCCTTCCATTTTCCTTCCTCAATCCCAAATAGAGAGAAACAGGAAGGAATAGAGGAATTAGGATGTTCCCCAATGTTCCAGGGCACACCACACATTTTATATATTTAGTCCCAGCATTTTATGCCTTTACCTGCATTGCCCCAAGTGAGAATGCAGATAGATTCCCTCCAGTTATCAAGCATGAGGGAGGAACTTGGCAAAATTTTGTACTATAAGAATAAACATTCTTTTAGGTTCTACAGCCAGAGACATGGATTTATATCTGCCAATTTTTTTCTTTCTTTCCTAGGACTATCTTTCCAAAATTGTAACATGGAGCCCAGAGGGCTATCTAAGGAATTTTTATGATTTTTCCATCTGTTGGCATCCTCTTTCTCTAGAGTAGAACTTTTATTTCCCATCCCATTCCCCAAAACCCAGGTATGGTCTTTTGTTTGAGTTCCAATAGTTGTAACTTGTAGATTTACTCTTGAATGAAGGTTCCTTAAGTTTCCTCCCCCAGTCACTTCCTCCATTTCTGTAAGGATCCTCTCTGGGGTCACCAGCATTGTGGATTGGTAGTTTGTGTACTCACTGCATGTCTTAGCCACACTTACACAACCTCTGTGATGTCCTGAGCACTAAGAAAGAACTAATTTCTCAAACCTGAGATTTTCCTACCATTATTTCATGTGTGAAGTTACCTGTTCCTTGTGGTACTAGCTTGGACCCTCTCCATGCACTGCTGATCCACTTCTGATCTACCTCAGATCTTAGGTCCTTTGTTAGTCTGAGATCTCATAGTTCTTTACCCAACTGAGAACACCACTACAAGGCAGTGGGATGCTCTCCTCTAATGAGGGGATGATCCTGTGACACCCTTAGTGATGTATGGAGCCCCACATTGGGCATAAATTTGTTAGAAAGAAAATTATTACAAATTCTGAGGTGCTGTGAGAAGATAAAGCATTTGCCCAGAAGTGGGTGAGCAAGACAAACTTTACTTCTGCACAAGGGTGCACTCACAAAGGGGATTAAGCATATTTGGGCAGAAAAGCTGCCTGCATATTTCTCCAAACTGAAGCAATCATATCCTTTACTCTGATTGGAGGAGCTCAGGGGTACAATCTGAATGATTGGCTAATATAAAATTGGGGCAGGTACAGAATAGAGCCACAAGTGTAATGGGATATCTGATAAGGAGTTTAACAATGGATTACCTCTGATTACATGGTTCCAGGCCTAAGATGGCTTCCTTCCATAAGACTACATTCTGAGAATGGACCATCAGACTTCTTATTTCTCACAATACATTGAGTCACTTCAAATTCATTTTGCAAGAATATGTAGTAGTGCACACCTGTAATTCCAGTGACTTGAGAACCTGAAGGAAGAGAATTGCAACTTTGAAGACAGCCTTGTCAAATCAGTGAAACTACATCTTGAAATAACAATAATAAAAAAAGGTCTGGGAATGTAGAGAACCTCTGGGTTTAATCCACAGTGCCCCACTGCTCACACCTGGTGAACATTTCAAATAAATCCTTTAAAAAAATAAAGCTGGTTTCTTTCGGGTACTTCATGATAGAAATAAAATATGTTTGAATACAAAACTGTATTATTTGTGAACAAAATGGAAAAATATTTGCTTTTTTCTCCCTCCTTCATCCATCTAATATTTGAAAACTATTAATAAGTATTGTTTAGGGGAATACATTTTTCTAACAGAAATTCAAGAAGAATCTGTTTCTCTTTATAACAGGAAACAAGTAAAAAGCATTAGCTGTATTGCCAAGATGTTCAATGAAATGTCATGTTTAAATTCTTAGTAGTCGCTTTGCACAGTGATTGGAATGATGGCACTGAGGATGGAGCAGTTGCCTGACATGTGCAAGGACCCAAGTTCAAACAGCAGCATCACATACACAACTAAGTTTTGGAGAAATAAAGGCCAGAAGAATAAATAAAATTTATTTTCTCTCTCCATCTCTCTCCCTTTTATCTTTAAAAAAACTTCCTTTACACAAATTTAAACTCTACTTTGGTATAACTATGTAGCCAAAAGAGGCTTTTAAGGAAGCAACTTGAGATTACTATGTGATCATCACCACTCTTGCTGTAATTACATAAATAATCAGGCAAAATTTGAGAAAAACTTAATGGGGACAAGCCAGCATAAGAAGGGTCTCATTACATACATTCCCTGCCATTGAGGGGACTGGCTGGCCTGGGATGTAGGATATCTGGGCTTCAAACTTCTAACATGCTTCAATGAAGCCCACCTTAAGAATCACAAATTCTATATATATTTTTGTATGTGGTGGTAGTTTACTTTAATTTCTATGTAGTATTCCATTTATAATAAATGGTGTCCATTTTATTTATCCTTTTATTTTTACATATTTGAATTGTTTCCAGTTTGCACATATTGCTGCTGTAAGCATTCTTTTGCATGGTGAATATATATATATATATATATATATATATATATATATATATATATATATAATATGAATTCCTATTGTGTATGTGTTTAGGAAAGAAATCATTGACCAACAGCTATAATTTATGTCAATCTCTAAGTGTTGCCAACAAAGAGTTTATGAAAGTGGTTGTAAACGTTTACATGCGTAAGGGCTTAGATGTTAAATGTCCCCCCAAAAGCTCATGTGTGGAGAATTCAAGAAAGTTTTGTGGTGAAATGATTGTGTTTTGAGAGCCTCAGTCTAATCAGTGAGTGAATCACATGATAGGGATTAACTGGTTGGTAACTGAAGTCAGGTAGAATGTGGCTGGAATTATAGGAGGCATATCTTTGGAGTCTGTATTTTGTTCTGGTGAGGAGAGTTCTCTGTGATTCCTGATCATCATCTCTTGAGCTGCTGTATTCCACCAGATTCCCACCATGATGCTCTACCTCACCTTGAGCCCTAAGGAAAGGAGCTGACCTTCTGCAGAATAAGAGCTTTGGCACTGTGAGTCCTAAAAACACTGTTCTTCCTCTACTGTTCTTTCAATATATTTTGGGCACAGCAACCAAAAGAAGTTGACTAAAAATGACACACATTGCAGTAGGTAATATTCCACTTCCTCTACATCCTTACAAATCTTATCAGTGTTTTAAGCAGTTGTTTATTTGTATTGTATTGTGACCTTTCTTTTAAACATGTGTGACACTTTGGATTGAAACAAGACCTTAAACATGCAAGACAAGTTCTTTATCACTGAGCTGAGTTGTAAATTGTGATTTTAACTTATATGTCAATCATTAATGATATGGGATACCTTTTCATAAACACTTGAGGAATTTTATAAAATTTTTGAAATGACTATCCAGATATGTGTCCATTTTTTCCTGTGGGATGCCTGAATTTTTCTTACAAGTCATCTCTTCTTAAAAAAAAGTAGTTTGCATCTTGACATGGGATAAATGCATGAAATTTCTTTAAAAGCAACAACCTTTGTACATTGTGCAGGCATGCACAGGACTGTAAAAGATTTCTGTCTACCCTATGCCACATGTACATCTGCATAATCCATGTCAGAGGAACTGTAAATCTACATATGAAAGACCAGCTGACATTCACACCTCCTACAGCATTTACAGAGCCCAATACCCAAGTCCTTGTTGAGTGTACACTTATGCTGGTTCACTTCCACCTTCTCATTGTATTGTCAGAAAACAGGCCCAGATATAATAAGGGCCTTTTTTAGACCACAGTAGGTGA
The DNA here is from genome assembly GCA_004027875.1 of Aplodontia rufa. Classification (NCBI taxonomy): domain Eukaryota; kingdom Metazoa; phylum Chordata; class Mammalia; order Rodentia; family Aplodontiidae; genus Aplodontia; species Aplodontia rufa. The sequence goes on from PVKS010012960.1 coordinate 40,634, forward strand.
GCAGAGTTCAGTGGGGCTCTTTCCCCTCCCATAATGTTTTATTTGAAATAATTTCACCTATCAATCTTGGAATCCCTTCTCAGTCTCTCTTCACATGAGGCATTTTTATCTCCCTCTCCACATATGGGCACACTCACACACACACACACACACACACACACACACACACACACACATCTCAGATTGGGACCATTAAGGTTGTGGCAAAGAAGTTGCAGACAGTATTGAGGTAACCAATGGAAAAATTCAGAGATTGGAGATAAGTCATCTGTAGGGTGGGATTTGTGGTAATGTATCCATATGCCCAGAGAACAAAAAATGAACAGGAAGATTTGAAAGATTTCTAGAATGGTAGGGAAGACAAGTCTAAATATTTTACCTAAGTGCAGCTTCGCTAAGTCCACATACCCTGTGTAAAAAAGAACAAGTGGAGATAAAGTTTCATTTTCTTCCCATATAAATTTTTGTGCTTTAATTGGATTGCTTTATGCTCATAAAGTGTTGATATTATTTCTCCATTAAGTACACATTGGAGGGGACAGGAGCAGTGACTCAGTGGTATCCTGCTTGTCTGGCATGCACGAGGACCCAGGTTCAAACCACAGTACCACATACACAGATAAGTTTTCAGAGCAATGAAAATCAGATGAAAAACTAAAGTTGAATCTCTCTCTCTCTCTCTCTCTCCCTCCCTCCCTCTCCCTCTCTCCCTGTCTCATTGTCTCTCTCCCTCTTTCTCTCCCTCTCTCTCTTTTAAAAATGAAAGAAGACATTTGGTCTGGAGTTGTGGCTCAGTGGTTGGATTCCTTCTCTTGCATGCATGAGGACCTGGCCTCGAATCCCAGCACCACATACAGGAGCAAGTGTTGGAGAAACAAAGGCCAAATGAAAAATAAATAAAATGAATTCTCTCTCTCTCTCTCTCTCTCTCTCTCTCTTTCTTTCTCAATAGAACAAAAATGAAAACAAAAACAAAGAAACAAACCCCCACTGAAGTCTGATTTTATGGGGGAAAACACTTTCAATTCCCTAGATGTCCTTCAGAGCAATGAGAGTCTCTAGAAACAGAGATGCTTCTGGACACTTCCAGCTTCAGAAATGTTAAAAATCAATTTTTGTTGTTCAACAGGCACCTAGTCTATGAAGCTTTGTAGAAGTGAAATACCTTTTCTCGTATGGAACAGTTACCCTTCAATTTTATGGTATGCTTTTGTAGAAAAATGAGCCACTAACTGCTTAGTGTTGTCATCCTTTGTGTGGGCTGTGCAACAGAGGGGTTGTGATGGCAGACTTTCATCTAATTCTAAACACAATGGGACAACATTGCAGGGTTTATTGTCAGAGAATGATGATATATAAAGTTTATTTGATTTCAATAGCATTTTTTTTCTCAATTAAACTGGAATGTTAGTCCCAGAGGAGAAGTGACTTGCCCATGATCATACTGCTGGAACTCAGGACTGTTAGTTTATTCCCTGATGCCTCTCACCCCTTCTTATAAATCTCACCTTTTCAGGGAAGGAAATGGAGGAAGGTGGAATGAAAAAGGGATAATTCATGGAAGGAATCAGACTTAACTTTCTCTTGTTCTACATGAACAAGAGAAATGAATCACATCAACATATATATTAGGTAACTAAATTTAAAAAACTCTTACTAAATAACAGAAAGACCAATAGATTAGAGAAAAGAGAATGGGGTGGTGATAAGGTAGGAGAGGAAATATTGAGGACCAAATTAGAATCAGTTATATAAAATGATTTTATAAAAATATGTATTCTATTGTCAAGTATATATAGCAAATATAGGGGTTGGGAGGAAAAGAGGGGTATGGGAAACACTGGGAACTGAGTTAAAACAAGCTGCATTCCAAACTTTCATAAGTACAACAATGTATATCTTATTGTAATATATTTGAAAAATGTGTTTGTTGGAAGGGAAGGGAAGGAGGCAGAATGAAACTGAATTCAAATAAGTTAAACTCCATGCTTTTATAATTATGGCATTATATGTCATGTATGCATAAAAAAGAAGCAAAAACTTTAAGAAAAAAAGCAAATTCTCTCATTTTCAAGTTTCTGTTCTTTTCTTTTTAAAGAGAGAGGGAGGAAGAAAGATAAATGAGAGACAGAGTGGGAATCAATTTTATTTATTTTTTCATCTGGCCTTTGTTTCTCCCCCACTTAATTGTGCACATGGTGCTGGGGTTTAAACCTGGTTCCTCACACATGCCAGACATGTGATTCAACCTCTGAGCCACTGCTTCAGCCCAGATTCTGAATTTTTTATGCTTGACACTAAAATGTAAATTGCATGGATTTCTTCTTACATATGCTTGAAGATATCCTCAAAATTATAACCTGTATGCAGGGAATTCTGAAAGACACAATGACTTATATAAAGTCATGGTAATGGTAAGATAATAGAAATTCTGAACTCAAATCTGTGCCCTTAAGCCAAAGTTGTTGATTGCATTGAAAACTTCCCAGAGGGCTGAAAGGCCATTTCTATTTGCATTATTGTGTACAGATAAAGAGATGACAAATAAGCACCCCAGAGGACAATCAATTTTGGGGAGGTATTAGTATAGGAAAAGACCCAGGTAACTAAGCTTTGAAGAAGTGACCTAAGTTTCTTATCATTAGAACTTAACAAAACTTAGAAGTCTGATTTCCAGGGATACACATTCTAGAGACAGTCCCTTATCCAGTTCATGTGAAGGGAGATGCTCAAGAGAGCAAGATGTATTCTTGATGTGCAGAAAGCTTCTGAGTTTCTAGCCACAAAATGTCCATATTGGGAGCATTTTTAGATGTCGACTCAGCCTTCAACATACCCTTATGATCCCTTATTGGGAGGAACCGAGATGTAAAAATGAGTAGCCCAGAGAAGACAAATCCAGACAAGTTCTTATCTGCATTCACACCTGAGAAGTCCTTAACCCTTTCCCATTTTCAAATATATATGTGTGTGGGGGGTGAAGAATTAGAGGGGACCTGCAGGGAAAGAAATATGTTATGAGATGTTGGAACAATTGCAATATTCTCATGATTACACCATCGGACATAGATGTCAAGATGAATATTTAAGTATTGGATAATAGTTTATTTACCTAGATATTGCTCCAAAGACAACATTCTGTAATATGGGTCATCACTAAATAGAGACTTATGTAAATATTCATATGTACCTGATTTGGAATAAAAATTTTCAATGGCATTATCCCCTGTGGAGTCAACCAAGGTGACCATTGTTCAATGTCCTAAATGTAAGTTAATTTCTTTGCAGAGTCCATGCACATCATAAGGGAGCAACTTATTAAGTCTGTCTTACTGTGTAAAAAACAAAAGCAACATACAACCATCAATTTCATCTCTGGTTTCAGGTTAAATGAGCTTTCTGGAGAAGGGTCTCCACAAGAAGGAACTGGAGATGGCCAGGATAGGGCCAGGCTAAGACCCAAATATGTGGATTCCTCTAATCTCTCTTCTATCAAGTTTACCATTTCAAAGACTTAAATTCCCATTCCCCGGAAAATCTAGAATCCTCCTGCCAACATAATAGCTGTAACTCTTCAGATTATAAATTTATACGTAAAAGAGGAAATATTTTCACATAGTTTTGAATTTTTACTGGGCAATAGTAGTTCTTTGCTCATGCTACCATTTTTATTTTATGTTATGTTTTATTTTATGTTACCATTTTTATTTTATGTTAATTGTCCAGGTAGCCTGTATAGCACTCAACTCCACTGCACTTCTGGTCCTTTCACCCTTATGATGAAAGAATTTACACAAAGGAAGAAGGGTTACATAATTAATAAAAAAAAGTTTAGATTCTTCTACATAATTTTGTAATTGTGTAATATCACAAAAACAAATCCTTATTGATCTACCACGTAAGCAGCTGCATCCTCACATGCTTTCACAATATTCCAGTAAGCAATGCCCTTTCTTGCAGCACTTCCACCTTTCAGTGCTGGTGGAATGGGATGGGTTTCAATTGGGCATTCATATAGCCATTTTGCAATGACAGCATGGATGTCCTAGTTGGCTGCAGGAGTTTCTAGGGCTTCCACACAGCAATGCCACAAATGGGGTATTTAAGAATACCTTGTTCTAATTCCAGAGGCTATATATCAACGTGCTTGCTGGAATAACATCTTTTTTTCTTTTTTCTTTTTTTAATTTTATTTTTGAACAACCATACAAACTTTTAACAAAATAATATACAATGTTGATAGTTTCTGGATTTACCCCCAGGAGTGCCCCCCCAAATTTCCACCCATATCCCTCCCTTCCCTTACCCACAATATCTCTTAAAAAGTATTAGTATTACATTACACCTTATCTGGATTTAACACATGATAATAAACCACCATTCTGAATGGCCAGGGTCTAGTTCCAACCTCCACAAATGAGTGGAGACAATCGACCCTTGGTTCTCTGGGTGATGCTGATTTCACTAAGCATAATTTCTTCCATAGCCATCCATTTACCTTCAAAGGCTGCAATATCATTGTTTCTAATTGCTGTGTAAAATTCGATGGTATAAATGTACTACAGTTTTTGGAACCATTCATGCAGTGAGGGACATCTGGGTTGTTTCCATAGTCTAGCAATAGTAAATTGAGCTGCTATGAACATAGATATTGCTGTGTCACTGTAATGTGCTGATTCAAAATCCCCTGGAAAGATACCCAGGAGTGGAATAGCAGGATCATATGGTGGGCTCATCCCTAGTTTTTTGAGGATTCTTCACACTGCTTTCCAGAGAAGCTATACCAGTCTGCATCTCCAGTCTGTGTTAGTGTCCCTATCTCTCTACATCACCTCCAGCATTTATTATTGTTTATTTTCTTCATTTTTGCCATTCTGACTGGCATAAGGTGATATCTCAATGTGATTTTCATTTGCATTTCTCTGATTACTAGAGATTTAGAGCACTTTCTCATGCATTCATTGGCTTGATCAATGTCCTATGGTGAGAAGTTTCTATTTAACTCTTTGGCCCATTTATTAATTGGGTTGTTAGTGTTTTTGTAGTTGAGAATTTTGAGGATTTTGTAGATTCTGGATATGATACCCCTGTCAGAGGAATAAGGCCCACTCTTTGGCATGTAGATTGCAATCTTCTGTCTCTTTGCATGACATTCTCCTGTGCTTCTGCATCTTTATTTCTCCTTCCCCAACCCCTCCCATAATATTTGATGTTTCTTAAAGGCTTACAAAAAACATATTCTTAATCTGACTCATGTGTACAAATATATACCCTATAAAATATAGAAGACTCTTGGTTCCTGTTCACCACTCAGAGGCAGGACATTGTTTTTTATTATTCTTTCACAGTGCAGGCGTAGGTAATATTGTTGTTTGAGAAAATGATCATGGATATTATGAAGATATAAACTGAAACTGAAAGAAGACAAAAAACTCTGTACAACTCTGATGGTCAGTCCTGAGTTTTCCTTATATATAATTGTCTAGCCAAATTTAACACAGTGGATCTTGATTACCAGGGTGCCACAGTTTCTTTATATTATTACTAGTGGTTTATTGTAGGGATTCTATACTAATTCTTTTTTATCAAATTCATTATATACATTGCAGTTCACCCTTGATGCATTTGTTGGATCCTTTCACTTCTCTTTCTAAACTCACTACAAATATATACCATCTGTATGGTAGTAATTTCCAAATATATCTGAAATCAGGCCTTAATTCTCTCTCTAAATATCCACAACTGTCTGATATCTCTTCTTGGAGATCTCCTTCATAAGAGTGTTCAAGATCTACCAGGTGATCAGTAGTTATTTAGTAAATCAAGAAATTAGAAGAATATTTGTGATAAATATGTATATTTCTAGAATGAGGATAATTTCACATTTCAAATTTTTCAATGTAAATAATTCTATCAAATTCAAAGTATGTAAACAATGTAGCTTTTATATTTATTTTTTAAATATGATTTGCATAAATATAAAAGCATAAAATATCATTTGTTCTGATTCAGTCCACGATATTTCCCCTTTTCCTTCCTCCCTTCCACCCTAATACCTACCTTCTACTGATTTTTCTGCTCCTTGTACATACGTTTATATTCATATAAGTGTTCTGTTGATGTACATGATAATCAATAAATGGGCAAAGGAACTAAACCGATACTTCTCAAAAGAAGAAGGGCAAATGGTCAAAAAGATACGAAAAATATTCAATATCTTTAGCAATTATAGTAATTCAAATAAAAATTACACTGCAATTGTTTATCTCACTCCCATCAGAATGACGATTATGAAGAATACAAGTTACAATAAATTTTGGCAAGGATGTGGCGAAAAGGGTATACTGAGAAATTGTTCTTGGGACTGCAAATTAATACAACTTGTTTTTACACTGTATGTAGATTCCTAAAAAGAAAACCTTAAAATGGAACCACCATAGGATCCAACTATCACACTCTCCCACTCCTCAGTATATAGACAAAAGATCTAAAATTAGCATATACACTGATGCAGCTCTTTCAATGTTTATAACACAATTCACAATAACTAAGCTATGGAGCCAGCCTTGATGCCCCTCAAGAGACAAATGAATGAAGAAGACATAGTATAAATACACAGTGGAATATTACTCAGCCATAAAGAATAATGACTATATGGAATTTGCTGATAAATGGATGATTCTGGAGAATATCCTTCTAAGTGATATAAGTCAGTCACTAATAGTCAAAGGTCTAATGCTTTTTCTGAAATGCAGAAGTTAATTTTTCCTTCTTATGTGGAGGAAAATGTTAATTGAATTAGACATCACCCCAACGAACTAGGTTAACATTAATCATGTTGCTAAGAAACGTGTTTCAATAGAGTCACAGGCTGAGGCATTGGGTTTTCAGAATATCAACATATTAGATTTGTGTATGGGACCAAATCCAGTTGATAGCATAAACTAGTCTCCTTCTGGAGAGAGACACCTTGAAAATTAATATTGAGTTAAAGGATGTGCACACAAAGCATTTTAATAGTTATAGTCATATTATATCACATTAGGGATATATAAGTTATATTGCTACCAGAAATCTCAGATGATAACTCCTCCATTCCAGTCAGGGGTTATCTTTTGTAAATGTGGCTTCTAAAATCATACTCTTTCTATTCATATCCAATATCAAAAATGGTAAGCTTGAGTCAACATTCATTTGATAATCATCCATTTAATTTTTTTCCTTCTTTGTGTCATACTCAGATTTGTGCCATGTGATGAGGTTTCTTTCCCTACAAACATTCACCCGTATGAGGAACCTAGGTCAATGTAGCTCTTTTTCTGAAGACTTCCCGTAATGTAAAAGAAGGGAAAATAATTGTGTCTCTTAAAGGGTTCTTCAGGAAGTTGTCTTTAGGAACTCTCTTCACAATATAGGGGCAAGATGTTCTCTCCAAAGACTTCAAGTAGCTTAGAAGGAATTTAATACCATTGTGTCTGTGGGTCATTCTCAGGTCTAAGGCATGATTGCTGAGAAGTCATTTGATTTCCATATGCCTGCGTTTTCTCATCTCTATGGTGGAGATGTTTTAGAGGACTTAGCTGAATGATGCTCTTCATGGAGTCTATTAATACAAGTGTGTGCTGAGGCTCAAAGCAAACAAAATATTTTGCAGGCAGTTTGTATATATTGTGTGACCATTATCTGACACCCACATCAGTTTTCTTTCAGAAATATATATTTTCTCCAGAGACATACAAGTTACCACATACCCAAATACACAATGATGAATCTTCTTTATCTGAATGCCAGGATTTAATTCACTGATAATTCCTGTGGCTGCCAATAGTTATATCTCCCTCCTTCACATGCTTTTCCTCCACTCTCCTAGTAAAGGAGTCTCCTGCTGCTTGCCTTTATAGCCTATGTTCATCTGTGATTTGAAAGTGTAGGATTTGGTGCTCCTTTGTATTCCACTAGAACAGCCTTTCTAGATTTAATAAATGCTGATTAAACTTAAAACATTTTAAATACTAACCTATTTTTGATGTATAAATGGGGATTGAAGTGAATTCTTGCTGGTATTTGCCCTTGATGTCAATTGAGCCAACATTCTCTGTGTTCTGTAAGGGTGTCTCGAGGTCACTCAAATTTATGATAATAATACTTCACTAATCACATGACGACACTCTCAAAATAGTGGGCCACGTTATAAAATCAATTCCAACTGTTTCTTTTCTTTCTTAATGTAAATACTAGCAAAATTTATATTAACTTGTTCCTCATATTCTGTTAGAAATAATGTTGTTAGAAATACTGAGGTTCCAGAAGAAAAGCAAACACATGCTAAGAAATTGGTGGGTAGGGTAAATTTTATTTCTGCAGAAGGGCATGCTACAGAGTCTAGCAAGCAAGTGCACCTGGGTGGGCAGTCCACCTGTCTCATTGCTAACCTGAAGCAGTGCTATCCTTATTAGAGGAATGCAGGGGTACAATATACATGACTGGCCAATTTTAAAATTGAGACCAGCAAAGGAAAGAGCTTTAACTAAAGTGACTACAAATGAATTCAATAAAGGCTGTATATTTTACTCTGAAAATGTACCCCCAACTTTTTATTTCTATCACAAACTATTTTCATTGAACATGCTGCTTTATGGGGTTTCTTCCCAGTTCAAAGCTCAATATGTCTCCTCCAAGAGAAAGCAGAAAAGTTAAATGATATTTTGCAGTAATTGTCATATATTACTTCCATTCATGAACATACAGACATATATAATTTGTAAACTGAACTTTACTTATATAGTACATTAAATGATGATAAACTCCTGGTTGGGCTAATTCCTACTCTGGGAAGAAATCTTGCCTTAAGGTAGGTGTATTTTGATATTCTGAGCTCAAGTTCCAGGCCAAAAATAAAGACAAAAACTGCAGATATGAACCTGTCACTCTGGCTTTGTTTGTTCCTTGGTTGAATGCCACCTGCTGTCATTCATATTAAGGGTCCCTGGGCTAAGCATCAGGGGAGGGTCTGAAGCCCTGCCCAATGAGCAGCACTTAGGTGAGAACCGCCCAGTCCCATGCACAGCCAGGGAGGAGGGAGCATCACCGCAGTCAGATGAGCCTTTCTTCTGGAGCTCGCCATTGCTGCAGTGAGCTACTGGGCTTTTCCACCATAGGTAGAAGTCCTGGACTCCTTGGAAGGCTGCTGGGCTCGAGAGCATAACATTCCTGCATCATGTACTGGGCATCTCCACCATGCCTAGGAGTCCTAGTTTGCTCTGCTCCACAGGCGGTGAGGACCCCTTGGTAGCCTGCATGGCTCTGGAGCACCAGGATATGGTGAGCATACTCTAGCGTCTTGAGCCTAGGGATGAGGACTTGGAACCAGGGTAGAACAGGTGAGAACAGGAGCTGAAGGACCCTGCAGTCCACAAGTGTGCAGGCTGAGCTCTCCTTGATGCAGCACCCCCTAGTCCCAGCAGCCACCCAGCCTTGTGCAGCCTGCTCCTTCCCCTCAGGTCCCTCAGCATGGCCTCATGCCCTATCCAGCAGCTGTGTGGCAGCACAGCATCTCCCCAGGGTGTGTGGCGATTGGCAGTTGGGAGGATCTTGAATCAACTCTCCACATTGGGTTTTTCTGATAGAGAAGAGCTATGACCTATTGGGTACTGGCTTCATCCTTCCTTTGAAGATTTGCTTGGCTTTTTTTCCCTCTAATACTGGAGGTTGAAGTCAGGGGTGCTTTACCACTGACTATGTCCTTGGTGATTTTACTTTTTATTTTGAGACAGGGTCTAACTGAGTTTCTGAAAAGATCCTTGATGTGGTTGGATTTATGTGAATTTTTCCATTACATTTAAGATTGCAATTTTTACTTACACGTGGATTCATCAGTGCATTTTGTTTATATAATGTTTCTGACTTTTTTGTAATGTGATATAATCATAATATACCTGTGTCAGGTAATGATAGATAGTGATTTTTCACTTTTAATTCAAAATTTCTTGGCATATATATATTCTGTTATATATATATAATCTGTTATATATATTTATAAAATCTGTTATATATATATATATATATATATATATATATATATATATATAATCTATGTGTGTGTGTGTGTGTGTGTGTGTGTGTGTGTGTACATTTAACTTTGGGGATGAAGTTTAGAATATTTGCTTTGATCCCTTCTACCATAAAAATTAAAGCATGGGGGCTGGAGCAGTGGTTCAGCAGTTGAAGCACTTGCCTGGCATGTATGGGGACCTGGGTTCAAATCTATTCAAACTATTATGTGTGAATAGTGAAGCAAAGGCCAGGAAAAAGAAATAAAGAAAATGGATTCTATCTTTCTTTCTCTTTCTCATTCTCACTCTCTCCCTCTTTTTAAAAAAGAGTCAATCATGGTGAAAATTTTATTTGGAATTTATTGTTATACAATATATTGTGGTTCAATTTGACCTAATCATACCAGCATGAAATATACTTTGCTTTAATATAGGCCACTTTCCTCTCCTCCTATATTGGCCATTTCCCTTCCTCTCCTGGTCTTCCTTCTTTTTATTTATACCTTTTTTTAAAAAAAATCACTGCTAAGATGGAAAGATGTCCCATGCTCTTGGATAGGCAGAATTAATATAATAAAAATGGCCATTCTACCAAAAGCTTTATATAGATTTAACACTATCCCTATAAAGATACCTATGTCATTCTTTAAAGACATAGAAAAAGCAATTCTCAAATTCATTTGGAACAAGAAACCAAGAATTGCTAAAGCACTACAAAGCAAGAAAGATGAAAGAGGTGGTTTTGCTATTCCAGATCTAAAACTATACTACAGGGCCACAGTAACAAAGACAGCATGGTACTGGTATCAAGACAGGGAAGAAGACCAATGGAATAGAACAGAAGACCCCGAAACAAATCCTCAAACCTTTAAACATCTGATTTTTGACAAATGGGGAGAAAATATTACATGGAGAAGTGACAGCCTCTTCAACAAATGGTGCTGGACAAACTGGTCTTCCACCTGCAGAAAGTTGAAATTAGACCCATATCTTTCTCCTTGCACAAGAATCAAATCAAAATGGATCAAGGAGCTTGGTATCAAACCAGCTACGTTGCAACTGATAGAAGAAAAAATTGGTCCAACACTTCAATATTTAGGAGTAGGCAAAGACTTTCTCAACAGGTCTCCGAAAGTGAAGGAAGTAAAGTAAAAAATCAGTGAATGGGATGTCATAAAGCTAAAAAGCTTTGTACTGCCAAGGAAACAATCAAAAGAGTCAAGAGGTTTCCTACAGAAATGGAGAGTATCATGGACTATGATTCCTCAGACAAGGGTCTCATATCCAGAATCTGTAAAATACTCAAAAATGTCAGCTACAAAAACACCAACAGCCCAATTGATCAATGGGCCAAAGAGCTAAACAGAGGCTTCTCACCAGAGGACATTGATCAAGCCAATGAATACATGAGAAAGTGCTCTAAATCATTAGTAATCAGAGAAATGCAAATGAAAACCACATTAAGATATCACCTTACACCAGTCAGAATGGCAAAGATGAAGAAAATAAACA